>JAUPMG010252158.1:0-21805 GCA_031762675.1 Pachysandra terminalis | reverse complement strand
TTGAATTTGAAAGTGCCCTTGGTGTCATGATGAATCTCTACAGCTCCATGGGGGTAGACATTGACAACTGTGAAAGGGCTGGACCAACACGAACGAAGCTTCCCCAGAAAAAGTCTCAACCTAGAGTTGTAGAGTAACACATTCTGACCAACTTTGAATTCTTTCCGTTGAATGTGCTTATCATGCCACTTCTTCGTTCTTTCCTTGTAAATTCGAACATTCTCATAGGCATCAAGCCGGAATTCATCCATCTCATATAGTTGGAGAAACCTCTTCTCCCTGGCTACCTCAAGATCAAAGTTCAAAGTTTTTATTGCCCAGTATGCCTTGTGTTCTAATTCTACCTAGAGATGGCAAGCTTTTCCATATCCATGACGGTATGGAGACATTCCAATTGGTGTTTTGAAAGCTGTCCGGTATGCCCAAAGTGCATCATTAAGCTTCTTAGACCAGTCCTTTCGGGAGGAATTTACTGTCTTTTCCAAGATGCGCTTCAATTCCCGGTTTGAAACCTCAAATTGACCACTTGTTTGGGGATGACAAGGACTGGCAACTCTATGTGCAACTCCATATTTGCTTAACAGGGCTTCGAGTTGCCTTTCTCCAAAGTGCTTCTCCCATCATTGATAATTGCTCTTGCAGTTCCAAACCTAGTGAAAATCTGCTTTCTCAAAAAATTCATCACAACTTTAGCATCATTAGTAGGGAGGGCAACAGCCTCAACCCATTTAGAGAGATAATCAACAGCTACCAAGATGTATTTAATTGAGAAAGAAGAAGGGAAATGTCCCATAAAATCAATGCCCCAAACATCAAATAATTCAACTACAAGAATATTGTTCAGAGGCATTTCATTTTTTCTGAAAATATTTCCTCTTCTTTGACATTGATCACATGCGGAAACAAAAGCAAGAGCATCCATAAAAAGGGAGGGCCAATAAAAACCTGATTGTGGTACCTTACATGCAGTTTGTGTGGTCCAAAATGGCCTCCAACTTCAAGTGAATGACAATGCTTTAAAATACTCACCATCTCTTCCTCAGGTACACATCTCCTAATGATTTGATCTTTGCAATGCTTGTAAAGACAAGGGTCTTCCCAAAATTAATGCTTTACATCCGAAAATAATTTCTTCTTTTGTTGAGATGAGAACTCCGGATTGACCACATTGCTAACTAAGTAGTTCACAAAATCTGCATACCAAGGAACTTCAATTAATGACAAGGCAAGGAGTTGTTCATCGGGAAATACCTCATTGATTGGGATAGATATGGTAGCCTCCTCATCATCGAGCTCAAGGCGAGAGAGGTGGTCAGCTATTTGATTCTCAGTTCCCTTCTTATCTTTGATTTCCAAGTCGAACTCTTGCAAAAGCAGAATCCACCGAAGTAGCCTTGGTTTTGCTTCCTTCTTGGCTAGCAAATACTTGAGAGCAAAATGGTCAGTATAAACTATAACCTTGGAGCCAATCAAATTGGATCTAAATTTATCAAAAGCAAAAACTATGGCCAATAATTCCTTTTCGGTTGTAGCCTAATTGAGTTGATCGTCATTCAAGGTCCTGCTAGCATAGTAAATGACATGCAATAGTTTGTTTTTTTGCTGTCCTAGAACAGCTCCTAAAGCATAACCGCTAGCATCACACATCAACTCAAAAGGTAGTTTCCAATCTGATACACAAATTATGGGGTCCGAAATCAGTTTTTCCTTCAAAAGTTCGAATGCATGCAAACAGTCTTTAGAAAAATCAAAAGGTGCATCCTTAATCAGTAGACTACAAAGGGGTTTAGTAATTTTAGAAAAATCTTTAATAAAACGACAGTAAAACCCCGCATGTCCAAGGAAACTTCTCACACCCATGACTGTTGTTATTGGGGGTAATTTTTCAATAACCTCCACCTTGGCTTTATCCACTTCGATCCCTTTGGAAGAGATCCTATGACCAAGCACTATTCCTTCCTGCACCATAAAGTGACATTTTTCCCAGTTTAGTACAAGGTTAGTTCACATCTTGTCAAAACCATAGATAAGTTATTCAAGCATGCATCAAAAGAGGAACAAAAAACAGAAAAATCATCCATAAAAATTTCATAGATTTCTCCACCATGTCAGAAAAAATTGCCATCATGCATCACTGAAAAGTGGCCGGTGCATTGCATAGGCCAAATGGCATCCTCCTATATGCAAAAGTGCCACAGGGACATGTGAATGTGGTTTTCTCTTGGTCTTCCAGTGCTATAAGGATTTGATTATATCCCGAATAACCATCTAAAAAGCAGTACTACGCATGACCACCAAGACGCTCCAACATTTGGTCAATGAAAGGTAATGGAAAGTGATCTTTCCGAGTAGCATCATTGAGTTTCCTATAATCTATGCACACCCTCCAACCTGTGACTGTTCTTGTTGGGATAAGTTCAATGGTTTCATTCTTCACAACTGTAATACCACCTCTCTTTGGTACTACTTGAACCGGACTTACCCATGAACTATCGGAAATTGGATAGATTATACATGCGTCTAGCAATTTGAGGACCTCAGCTCTCACTACCTCTTGCATGTTTGGATTTAGCCATCTTTGTGGTTGCACTGTGGTCTTGTGGCTCTCTTCCATAAGGATTTTGTGCATGCATATTGAAGCACTAATTCCTTTTATATCGGCGATGGACCATCTCAATGCTAATTTGATGGCTTTCAACACTCGAAGTAGCTTCTCTTCTTCAAGATGTGTCAAAGAGGAAGAAACAATTACTGGAAAAGAAGAGTTAACTCCTAAATAAACATACTTTAAATGAGAATGGAGAGGTTTAAGCTCAAGCTTTGGAGGCTCATAAGTTAACATATTCTGTTGAGAGGCTCCTTTCTCATGAAGATCTTTAAATGTGGGCTTCTTCTTGTTAGTGTAAGGTGGTGAAGCCTCCAAGTAGAGTGCACACTCTCTAATGCTAGTGTCTTCAGAATGAATAGTCCCTGATTTGGTGATCCAAGCTTCAAGTGGTTCCCTTGGATTTTCTTCATTGAAGGTGTCGGATACCAACTTGCTAATGGAATCAATTTGAAAGCATGAATCGCTTGTGGAGGAGTGTTTCATTGCTTCGAAAACATCAAACACAATCTGCTCCTCTTGCACTCTAAGTATAAACTTGCCTTGTTGGACATCGATAAGAGTTCTTCCCGTGGCTAGGAATGGCCAGTCTAAGATGAGTGGAATTTCCTGGTCTTCCTCCATGTCTAATACAATGAAATCTGCAGGAAAGATAAACTTGTCAACCTTAGGACATCCTCTACTATACCTCTCGGGTACTTGATGGATCTATCCGCCAATTGGAGGGATACGGTTGTTGCATTGGCTTCACCAATCCCTAATTTCTGAAAAACAGAAAACGGCATTAGATAAATACTTGCTCCTAAATCACATAAAGCTTTATTAAAATGAGAAGTGCGAATTGTGCAAGGAATAGTGAAACTCCCTGGATCCTTTAGCTTTTGTGGAAGCTTATTTTGCAGACTTGTTGTACATTCCTCGGTTAACATCACCGTTTCATGCTCCTCCCATTTTCTCTTGTTGGATATCATCTCACTTCATGAACTTGGCGTAAGTACGCATTTGCTCCAACGCATCTGCAAAAGGGATGTTAATATGCAATTTCTTCAAAATATCTAGAAATTTAGAGAATTGCTTATCCAACTTATTTTTTCTTAATCTTTGTGGAAAATGAATAGGAGGAATATAAGGAGGAGTTTTAGAAGACAAATCTGTTTTTCTCTTTTCGACGTGCTTCTCAATTTTCTCCTTCTCTTCATCCCATTTAGTTTCTTCTTGCTGAATTTCCAGCTCCTTTCCACTCCTTAATGTGATGGCTTTAGCTTGCTCCCTTGGATTTGTAATAGTATCACTTGGGAGGGACCCTTCAGATCGTTCCGCCAGTTGCTTTGAAAACTACCCCATTTGATGTTCAAGGTTCCGGATGCTAGCATCTTGATTCCGAAAAGTAGTCCTTGCTTCTTGCATGAAACCCGTCGTTTCTTGCATGAACTTGGTAAGCAACTCCTCCATATTTGGCTTCTTTTCATGTGGTTGGAAACCAGGAGGTTGTTGATTGGTGTTTTGAGGACCACTCCAAGAAAAGTTCGGATGATTGCGCCATCCGGGGTTGTAAGTATTTGAAAAGGGATTATTCAGGCCTTGAAAGTTTGAAACATAGTTGGCTTGCTCAGGTGTACCCGTGGCAAGGGGGTTTCCAACTTGATAGTCAACACTTGAATGATTCCCTGCACAAATTTTACAAACAAAGTGAGTAGATTGGACATCATTCCCATTAATATTATCTACTATTTTAGATAACAAAGCAATTTGAGAAGCTAAAGAATTAATAGCATCAATTTCATGAACACCCTGAATTTTTCTTGGTCCCAAACGATCCGATGGCCATTGGTAGTTGTTTGATGCCATTTCCTCAAGTAAATTGTAGGCGTATTCATATGGCTTCCCCATCAATGATATCACTACCTTTGCTCAATTCGACATGGAGTCATTATACGAAGCATAGAAGAGATATAAGGACTTGCTTAGGAGATATCATTCCTCATCTTAGCAGTTTTTTTTATAGAGGAAAGAACTTTGCTAAAAAATTTTGAGCCAAACCATCCCACGTAGTGATGGTCATCGGTGGAAGTGAATTTAACCAACCTTTTGCTCTATCTCGAAGGGAGAAAGGAAATAGCTGCAACCTTATGGCATCATAAGAAACTCCATTGTGCTTGAAAGTATCACAAATTTCTAGGAAATTTGCGATGTGAACACTGGGATCATCATTCGGCATGCCACTGAATTGTACAGTTGATTGGATCATCTGAATGATGGCCGGCTTTATCTCAAAATTGTTGGCTTGAATGGTTGACCTCCTAATGCTTGTAGTAGCTCCGGTGACCAATGGCATGTCATAGTCTCTCAAGGCTTTGTATTCTCCTCTTCCTCAATTTGATTTTCCATTCGACTTGTGGGTTGGCCGAAGCTTCCTTCTTCTCCTTGTTTAACCGTCTAATAGAACGATCAATTTCCGGATCGAAAGGCAAAATTTCAACACTCCTCAAACGTCGCATAAACAACACCTAAAATGAAAATAAAATCCAAATTAAAACTGAGAATAGATAGTATCAATATTAGTAAACAAATAATTCCCCGGCAACGGCGCCAAAAACTTGATGTACTTTTTCGCAAGTGCACGAATTCGTAACAAGTAATAAAGTGATGAAATAGAGTGTCGAACCCACATGGAATTTTAATTACTAAATATCGAAATTACTATCCTAAATTTTAATTGTACAATCGAAAAGTGAGATGGGTATTTAATTAGCAATTAAAATTAATAACTAAGAAAATAAAGGAACAAGGTTAAACAAGAGATCAAAATACTAAGGCATTTGATTTCATCATAGTCAATCCGAATTAATTCCTATATACCCATGCTATTGAATATTATAGTCCAAATTGAAAGAGAAAATCCCTAACCTATCCAAGGGTCTCTCTCGAGCACCAATGAACTTACCTCCCCGCGATAATCCACGATATTTCTATGTGAATTTAAAAGCAAGTAGGCACATTAAGATCTATTGATTTTCATGTAAAACTAGACAAAGCTACATAAACCATGCCAATACTTCTATAAACATGTAGAATATGGTATTCTATCATAAGGACCTATGGTTGTTTATCTCCTCTTGGTCTTAACACAACTACCAAATACAATTAAGAGGTGATCAAGCACTCAATTGGGTTAAGCACAATAATAAAATACTCAAATCATGAACTATAAATTCAATAGAAATAGTATTAAGAATTAAAACTTCATGTCTAGATTATGTCAAAGCCTTAGTAATAAAAATTAGTTCATAATAGAACTAAGAATAAACATAACTTTCAAAAACAAATAAAAACAGAGCCTAAAGAGAAGAAAAGAGAAGAATAAACTAATGATGATGCTCCCTTGTTCCAAGCCTTGCTCCACATCCAAAAACCTGTATTCTAACGTTCCCATCTATCCTTTTATAGAGATCCAATTCGTCCTCTTCAGTTTGAAAAAGAATCCTTGAAGAAAATAGTAACTTTGTCTTCAAACAGGAAACTGCCAGAGTTTCCTCTTGTATCTCAAATTGGACCTTCCAACCGATTTATTTGGCCTTTGCCGTCTTCACGAAAGTTGTAGGCTGCTTTATTATATTTCCAAATCCACCAGAATCTCCTTAGTTGGATTTTTCTATAGTGAGTTATGGCCAAAATACTGATATCTGTTCAGTAAAATTCCAGAAAGTAACTTACCAAAATTCAAAATAGAAACCTCCTTTTGAGTGGAGCAAGTATTCACGAAATTTAACACAAAACAATCTAGGGGATTCTAGAAGCCTTGACTTTAATGATTTGAGTCGGGTCGGATTAGATTTCCGGTTCTTGATTTAAATAGGGTCGGATTCATTGCTGGTTTTTTATCTGACCTGCCTAAACTGAACTGATTTGAATCTGATTGTCTTTGACCAGGGTGGTCTGACCCATCTAGACCTGACTTTGTCCCAAAAATGTCTCTACATCAATAAATTAGGCATAATTAAGATAATTAAAATAAAATGCAGAGATGAAGAAATTTGGCAATTTCTAAATAAAATGGGGAATTAAATATGAGAAAATACCAGCTAAATCATGAAATTAATGTGATAAAATGTGGTATTTTCATGACTTAGCACTCTACCTACACAGCTTTCGACTATACACGATGTATTCCATGTGTCATTGTTGCGGAAGTATGAACCCGACCCCTCGCATATTCTTGACTAGAGTCAGTTGCAGCTACGTAAGGATGTCTCATATGTAGAGCAACCGATGCGAGTTCTGGACTGGAAGGAACAAGTTTTGAGGACTAAGACTATACCTTTGGTGAAGATTCAGTGGAGTCATCATGACGAATCTAAAGCTTCATGGGAGCTTGAATCCGAGATCCTAGAACGTTATCCTCAACTGTTCACGAACTAAGGTGCGTAATTTCGGGGACGAAATTATTTTAAGCGGGGTAGGTTGTAGTGACCTAGAACCCTTAAAATTAATTCTTCCTATTTATTGAAATTATTTGCTATTTTATTTGATTTATGTGCATAAGGTTGTGTATTTTATTATGTGCTAGGGTGTTGTAGTGATTTAACTTTATTAATAGTGGTCTCAATTTAATTTAACCTTTCCTTGGGGTTAGTCTTGTAAGGAGACTTCTCCCCAACCGTTTGAACGCACGAGCATGCGTTGAACTGGTCACAGGGATGTGTACACCCACGTGTCCCTGTATAAGCCATCGTGGGAGAGAAGCCTGGGAGACAAACTCCCTATACCTTCACCTCAATCCTTCTTTCTCACCATTCGAACGGCTAAACTTTTGAGAAGAAGAGAACGAGATTCTGAGTTAGAGAGTACTGTGCGAGTAAGAGAGTCTGAGTGCCTAAAACTGTATTGTTTCAGAGAGGAAGAAGAAGAGGAGAAGAGGAGGCTAGAGGAAGCATACCTGTACTTCCACACATTTCTGATTTTATCAGCCAGTAGATAATGTAAGTAGTTTCTTCTGTATAATTTTCATTCTGATACATGTTTGTCATGTTAAATTCCTTAGAAAATCGCATGATTAGGTTTAGTATCTGTTAGCTTGATCTCTCTAAAGATGACATGATGAGTTTTTCTTAAAATCCATGATTATATGTGTTCTTTTCATTTGAGTTTGATCTGCTATGAGAAACCGAGAAAAAAGAGATATGTTGCAGATCGATAGACACCGACGGACCTACAGATGGTGCTCTCTGTAGAATTTGGTGCACCGACTGAGACACCGATGAAGACCTCTGTGATGCGTCGGTAGGCATCGGTATACCGATCGACCTACCAACGGGGACCATATTGTATGTGACTTGAGTTGATCAGTAGTCATTGGTACACCGATGGGCCTACTGATGGGGGAACTTGTTGGACTGATCGGTAGGCGTCGACATACCGACGAGCCTACCTACAGTGACCTTTCGGTAGGAGTCGGTATACCGATGGACCTACCGAAGGAGGTATTGACCATTATGGTCGGTAGGTGTTGGTACACCGACAGGGCCTACCGACGGATGATACATTGAGAGAATTGGGGTTGGTCGGTAGGCGTCAATAGACTGACGGGCCTACCAACCGTATAGACTTATATTGTGGATTATGATTGATCGGTAGGTGACATACACCGACGAGCCAACCGATGGATACCTGTTGGACAGAACTAAGCCTATTCATAGGAGAGTTTAAGGGTTTGGATGTTCGGTGTGGGTTCGGGCTTAATCGTGCTAGTGGCGTGTGCTAACCTACTGTACACACTCCTTAGAGGAGTCTCCAGTTGGGAAATGATTGTGTTGACTTAGTTTTATCTGTCATTAGGACTTGAATGATGAGATCTAACGGATTATCGACATGTATGGACGTGTGGATAGTTTCCGAGGGAGATTATCATCTTTGTCCTATGGAACTGTTGCATGCATACTATGTTCATGTTAGGTGTCAAGTGTGCCCGAGAGGTGGAAATAATAGGTTTCTAGACCTGTAGGTTGAAAGGCCTACGAAATAAGTGTAGAGATCATAGTTGATTTCTAGGTCAGCGCTAAACCATGAGTATTGTACACTCTAAAGTTAGCAATATGGTGTCCTTCATACAATGGGTTAGTGCCAGGAACGAAAACAGGGACTACCGGTTGTTCCTGGTGATTACGGTCCCAAATTGTGATGAGTTACTGACGCTGCAATGAGGGACACTTAGCACTTCCACAAACATAAACATATTCATATTGCATTGTATTTTTTGATTGAGCATACATTAGAACATCTGAATGTCATACATACATCATACTCATCACGTATCTGTTTCAATTATACTTGTATACCATGTTGCTATTATTATCTTTAGAATCATGTAAGAGAATGAGAACGGATGATAGAAGCATGCTTATTGGGCATTCAAAGCTCACGTAACATCTTATGTTGCAGGTTGAGTTTTGAGGATGAGGTTGTTGATTATCCTGCAGTTACTTTATCGATTGTTCCATGTTTCATTTCTTTCATTCCATTGTACAAACACTATTTCAGTACTTGATTATTGTAGTAAGGCTCATCTGAAGCCATTTGAATAGTTGTATTCATTTTGACTATGTTTTATGGAATAAATTTATTTGCTTTCGCTACTCTGTTATGGATTCATTGAGCACATTATCTCAAGTCTGGTTATGATACGGAAATTTGCGGTCTAGAAATGGATCCCGACGGTCTCACCTCGAGATTTGTGCCATCCCAACTAAGGATTTGGGCTACGAAATCTGGGGCGTGACAAGAACTCATCTCCCTCTCTGGTTAGAAACACCCATTTTCATTCAAGCTGGAATTCCCATGCTTCAACAACAAGACATAGTACGAAGTTCTCTTGCTAGTTCTCATGATCGCCAAAGATGTTGGTATACAGATATTATCAATCTTCAGGGATTCGAAACTAGTTGCGGATCAAATCAAGGGAGAGTTTGCCGTAAAAGAACTTGAACTTGTTGCATATCGTACCGTAATTTACTAGATATTCTCCTTCTTCAATGAGAAGGACAAAAGGCCTACGAGGTTAGCGGAAAATTCTCAAGCAGACGCCCTTGTAGGATTGGCCAGTAAAATGAAGATCTCTAAGGACGTGATGGAATTCCTTCTCATCAGGAGAACAACACCAGCCACTCTGGAATGAGACTCTGAGGTTAAGAAACCGAGGGGAAAACCTGAGGACTCCCCTTAAGGATCTAGCCAAGTATATCATAAGAGAGGATGTCCTATACTATAAAGGCCCCGAAAACGTTCTGTTTCGATGTCTTGGTCCCAAGGAAGCCAAGGAAACTTCAGGAGATGCACACCGCCACCTGCGGGGGGTCACCTGATCACATTTCGTTATTTAGACGTCTCCCCATTGGCACAAGTGTGCCAATCCCTATGAGCCTTTGTGGACACCTTTCTTATGTGCCTATTGGATGTGATATGATGTTGGTTTTTGTAGTGACCCTAACCCTGTAACTAATTATTTAAGTTAATTTAAGATTAATTAAATTGATTAACTGAGCATAAATTGGAAATTCAAACCAATATGTATTGAAACCCAGATTAGTCTACTTAAGAATAATCGTAAGCAATCAGGATAACTCCATTTATTAAAGTTAGAATTGAATGCATAAATATGTTGTATTAGATGTGCACATTAATACCTATTGTTTAAAGTTGGGCTAAATTGATAATTAAAAGGAATTTTGGGCAATGAGGATAATTAGTAGAAAGTATAGAGGTTAGGAAGGAATTAGACAAAATTATATTGAGTCAGAATTGGTCTAGTCGTGTGACCCATGTGCTATAAGATTAAGGGGTAGTTTAGTAATTTACTTTGAAAGTTTGAATTAGTAGGAATAAGGCTATGAAGTTTAGGAGGGAGTTTAGGTTAATAGGAAGTTGATATTTGGAGAGGTTTCCTTGTTGGAAGGTTTCCTAATCAATTGGGTTTAGTGTAGGGAAGATTTAGAAGAGATTAGGGTTTGGGTTAGTTAGGAGGCCTAAAAAGTGAGGGTTTGGGTTGAGGACGTGAATAGTGTTTTGAGTTGGGAGACTAGGGTTTGGGGTTTGTGGAAGAGAAGAAAAAGAAGAGAAGAGGAACCCTAGCCGTCACATATTTGGGGAGGAAGAAGGAGAAGAAGATTATCAAGGAAGAGTCCTTACCAATCGAAAGAGAGATCAAGTAAGTTGTATTCGAGATTTCAGATCTTATGTGTTTGATTTGTGATTTGGTTTACTATTTCAATGATTATGATTAGAACTATATTAAAATATTGTTTTAAATGATGATTTTCATGTTTGAATATGATTCGAGTGTTTTGTACTTGAGTTCATACGGTGTTGAATCAATTTGATATTGTAAAGTTCAAGTTTCAGGAACCCTGGAAATTGTACAGATCTGAACCTCCGAGTAAAGGACCTATCTAAATATTTTTAATAATTTATTTTATATTTTATTAAGATTCCCCTATCCGTTAGAAACACACCAAATCAAGTTTGAAGTGATTCTGATTAGTATTTAGGGAGATATGACCAAACTATTGACTGTATGTCGTAGCTAAAAAACCCAAAAAATCCCACTGACGGGTCCACCGACAGAGAGTAGATTTTAGGCTTATTTTGGTGTTAGGTAGGCCTTGTTCCACCTTCTACTCCATCGAACACCTGAGAAATGCACAGAGCAGTTCAGTAGACTTCAGTCCAATGACTACTCCACCGACAGAGACCATTTTCTAGGGTGATTTGGCTATTCGGTAGGGTTCAATCCACCAACTACTCCGCCGACAACCCTGTATATTGCACAGTCTTGTGAGATTTTGTGGATTCCTTGGGTGGATGATGAGGGGCTTCTGCCATTGGTTGTCGTTGAGTTCCAAAAGCAAGTTTTGACCTGAAGGCATCTAGCCTACCTGTGGGGAGTCAAACTTGGTGTTCCAAAGTTGTTGTGCCCATCATCCCACCCTAGGTATGATGTTGATTTGATATGAAAATGACTTGGTTTATTGATTATATAATTGTTTGTGGTGTGATAACTGATGGGAAGCTTATGATGGTTGGCAATCGGATTATCTACGTGTATGGGCGCGTGGATAGTTTCCGTTGTCTATTTTCATTTGGAGTCCTAGCTTAATGTAGAACATACTTGGATGATATTGAATGAGTGAACCGAGAGGTGGAAATCTACGGAGAAACTGTGCAAAGTCTCCGGTGGGTTGACTATATACCTGTGGGGTGAAACGGCCCCCTTAAACTAGGGTAGGATGCCTGTGAGCTCCTATACAAGTTCGTTATCCCTCGAGTATGGTACACTCGTAATTTAGTATAGGGTGGACTTCATACCATGGGTTAGCGTCCGGAATGAAGATGGGGCTTCTGATAGTCCATAGGACGATGTCCTGAATTGGTTTTGTTAAGAAGCATCTGGTCGAGGTCCACTTATCAGGATATGTTGGTTTAGTTCATTCACTTTGCATATTCATAATAATTGTGTGTTCCTTATTGCATTCACTATAGGACATGTGATTGAATCATTCATATCATTCCATGTCATGCTAAAAAACTCATTTCTTATTATAATTAATTGTTGTACTAACCCTGTTGATCTGGTTTCCATAAGAGGACGGGTAATTGTCTGTATAATTTTACTGGGCATTCAATGGCTCACGCAACTTCTCATGTTGCAGGTTAGGGTGGATGGATGGTTGACGTGGATTTGTTGATACCGTGTTCAGTAATTTCAATTTATATTAGTAGTTTTGACTTGATGTAATAGAGTAGTTTGAATTTGTTGGTCCTTGGGTTGTAGGCTCTTATGAAGCCGTACTTGAATTTAATTGATTGTAGTCGTTTTATCACGCTGAACTCAATAAAGGTAATTTCTTGCTTTTATTTCTTGTGGTTTGGTAGCAATCCGCGGTCTAGATGTGGATCCCGAAGGTCGAGCTTTGAAATTCGTGCTTTCCTCATTGGGATACGTACGACGAGTTTTAGGGCGTGACAATTTTGAGAATGAATATGTTTATGATGATTCTAATGCTAATGAGGTATGATGACCATGAATAACTGTAATATGTTAGTTGAGCTATGTGTTATGTGAATACGATGAGGTCATGTAATGAGAGTTTAACATGAATATCATGTGTGTATGATGGAATTAGTTGTATCAGATTGATATGCACGAGATCTGATGAATGGTCCATGTGAGGCTAGGTATAATATATGCATGATGTGTGATGAATGGTCCATGTGTGGCCAAGATGGTTCCAAATTCCTACGAAAGGTAATCAGGTAAAATCACGCATGCATGCATGAGTTGTTGTGTCAAGTGTTAACAAAGAGGCTATTGGGTCTCCATACATGATGACACCTAGAGGGTCAATGTCTACCTGGGGTTGAGATCCCCAAAAGACTAGGGTCCGTCCTGCACCTTGGGTTGTATTTCCAAAAAATGGTGGGGTACATTCATACATGAGGTTTTATTCCCCGAAATGAAGAGGGGATGTGCCGGACATTCCTTGGGTTAATGAATTCCCAAAAAGTGTTAAGATGTGACTATGGGTTAGGCAAGACTTAACACAAGATAAGACATAACCCATACATCATAGAGTCAGGTGACATATCTGTATTTTTGCATTTCCATCATCATTCTAGAGTCATGTGTTTGGTCCATGGTCATAG
The DNA here is from genome assembly GCA_031762675.1 of Pachysandra terminalis. Lineage (NCBI taxonomy): Eukaryota > Viridiplantae > Streptophyta > Magnoliopsida > Buxales > Buxaceae > Pachysandra > Pachysandra terminalis. The sequence continues at coordinate 8,505 of JAUPMG010252158.1, read as the reverse complement.
CACCCAACATGCATTTACATTATCATTACATTCTTATTTGCTGATTGTGGTTACGTTTGATGAACTATTTGAGTATGAGGAATTATTGAGATTGAATATATGTTGTGGTTAACCTATGCATGTGATGTTTACTATTGTGAGATATAGTTTGTTGGTTACCTACTGGACCTCCAAAGCTCATGCCTTCATGCACCAGGTCACCAGCGAGGATGATGAGGAGCCTTATTGATAGATTTGGAGTGGACTGTCTGTTCGAATGCCATAATGTCCTGCTATTCTGTTATTTGTTTTACTCGTATTTCATGATATATATGACTTTATGAGAGCATGTTGAAATACTTAATATTATTTGGTTTTCATGAAGGAAATTGATGTAATGACTATTTGACGGTTCCATTTGATAATTTAAGACTTCCGCATTACATATTTATTGTACTCTGATTTGTCATTATGAACGGTGACTGGTTTATGGACCGCATCCAAGGGGTTTGGATCTGAAGATTGCACCTCGAGATCCTATAGATTACATATCTCGTGACTGGGCGCCTGACACCTTACCACTGTTAAATCTGAAATCATTCCTACATGTGTAACCAAGGCTGCTAAACACCCACTTTGACATGCTGCAATGACTGAAGAATTCAATGTGTTACTTAAAAATGGCATTTGGACTTTGAAACTACCCAAATCCACCTCAAATATTGTTGAGTGTAAATGAATCTCTCGTATAAAGATGCGAACCGATGTCGCTATTGAACATTACAAATCTCGTCTTATAGCCAAAGGTTTCAATTAATTAGAAGGAATAGACTTCATCGAAACCTTGAGCTCCTTGGCCAAGCCCGTTACCACTGGCACCGTACTATGTCTCACCACTGCAAACGGATGGCCAATTCGTCAATTAGACATCAACAATGTATTTTTGCATGACACCCTCAAGGAAGAAGTGTATATGAAACAACCCTTGGGATTTGTTGATCCACGTTTTGCTCACCATGTTTACAGATTATGGAAGTCCTTATACAGCGTCAAACAAACCCATAGAGCTTGGTTTTCTCGGCTCAAAACATTTCTTCTATCTCATGGCTTCACTTCCTCACTGTTCATTCACTCGACTTCCACTTCAGTCACCTACATTCTCATTTTTGTAACGCCCCAGATCCAGATGCATGAATCCCTAGGTGGGTGGCACGGATCACGAGGTGCGACCTTTGGGATCCACAACTGAACCATGGATCAACAACTACAACCAATCATAACAGAGCATATCTAATGCTAAATAAACGAATCAGAGTGTGGAAGCTAATCATAATTAAATTCAAAACTAATGGCTTCAGATGAGTCTACAAACCATAATCCAATCCTATTACATCAATTCTATGTATAATCAAAATAACATAAAGTAAACTAGGAACAACAACAATCCGAATCCACGTCCAACTGGTAATCCACCTCAACCTGCAACATGAAACGTTGTCTAAGCTCGGAATGCCTAGTAAAACCAATTCTGTCATCCATCCTTGTACCATACCATTAGTCCAAACATACCAACATATCATACTAAGTAATAAATGGAAAGAAACAATAATGATAAACACACATGCATAATGGAAGTCAGTAAACACATGTAAGGAAACTAAGTTACAAATAAAGATGAATATATGATGAATGAATGAACGCACATCAAGATTGCTCAAACAATGATATGAATGAATCTAATGCATGCCCTAGCCAATGATCAGTCGGTCCCAAGTTACCTTGGCTTCCATTTTACTACAGCTGGAAGACACTCTTATATCATGCAATAACAATTGCTTGTCATTCATTTTACTACAGCTGAATACTACTATCTTAAATCCCACGTTGTACGGCGCAGTTCCATAGGACTTTCAACCTACCCGGGCTCAATTCATGTAGCTATTTCTCAGATTGTTCCTTATGCATCTTGATGCATGGATGAGTCACCCCGGGACCAGTCACATAACATATCACATTCACCACTTGGTTATACGAGGCTCAATTCCCCTAACCAACTCACATCTCAATCCGTCGCTGCCCGATTAACTAGGACGAGCTATCAAATTCACATACTTTGTCCATCACTGCCCGGTTGACTAGGACAAGCAGAGCAAGTCTTCACTGCCACTATCAATACAAGATATCTTGTGTGCCAGGTTGACCTACCAGCATTTCGTAGCATGCCAGCATCATAATGGACCCGCCTACAAAGACATGCGTGGGGGACACAACACCCCACAATCTTCCATACCAATTGGCCAAGTATAAGTAGAATCCAAGTGATAATATCATTCGGAAACTGCTCGTGCGCCCATACACACGAACAATCCTTAGGATACCATCACAAAAACCCTTTCCTCAATCAATAGAATCACTGGTGATAATACCCCTCAGAAGCTGCCCTTGCGTCCATACACACGAACAATCTGTTGGATATCATCACAAGTATCAATGTATTTCAATCAATCATATGCAACATAACATAACAATAGTCCAATCATTTAGTTATCAAACACTCGGAGTCACAACCCCAATCCATGGTCAAGTCTAAAGTCAATTAGTAGAGTAGGTCCTAGCCTAATAACCCTCCTTAGATCCTTACCATGCCGCGTTATCACTCATTAGTGTTGATACTTAGGACGCTTCAAGTTTCCCAACAAGTGGGGAATATCTCGCTATCATCACATAACATTTCCCCATTCATTCTCACCACATTATACACCTTATCTTAAAGGGTTACCTATATTTTCAAGATACTATTTATACCCACGGTTACAGGACTTATTCCAGATTTGACTAAGTCTGAAAACGTTGACTTTTTACCAATTTATTTTTAAGGCCTAGGATATGACTCTTTTTCTTACAGGACTTTTGGTATCCAACCAATTTATGGTATAACCAAGTTGTACAAAAATCAAGGGCCTCAAAGGTGATTTAATAATACCCCTACTTGACTTTTAGGGTTTTGAAAAAAATCTTGAAAACTGGAATCTCCTACTAAAATCGGAGGGTTGACTTTTTACTCGGTCAGAATTAAGGTCTTAAAGTATTTTTATTGAATCCAAATGGGAGGTGTTTGCTTATTTAAATGTAATATCTTAAGTAAGCTGACTGAGTACTATTGTTGAGGATCTGAAAACACTAGGTTGACTGAGTATTGGTGCTGAGGAACTGGGCACTGTCACTCTGAAAATCTTAAGTGTTCGGTGGGGTGGTTGGTGGACCGAACCCTGCCGAATAGCAAAATAACCCTAAGAATTGGTCTCTGTCGGTAGGGTGGTCGGTGGACCGAACCCTCCGTGTTTTTATCAACTGTTCGGCAGGGTGGTCGGTGGACCAATGCCTGCCGAATAGCAAATTTTTCCTGAAACTAGCTCTCTGTCTGTAGGATGGTCGGTGGACCAAACCCTGCCAACAGTACTGTATTCTGGGAATTTTCTGGGTAAATTATGGGTTTCTAAATCTAATTCAACTCAACCAAAACGCCTTGAAAACATTGGAAAATAAACCCAAATCACACTAGACGTATCTTAGACTAGAAATCATTAAATAAAAAACTTTATATCATGGATTTAAACACAACAATCATCTTTTCCACTTAAAACACAAAAACATAGCATAAACAATATAATCTCATGACAATAATCGAATCACACAACTTACAATTCATGCATTCCAAAGATGATTCTAATATAGTATAAGACCTATACAGAAAATGGTATTTACCTCTAATCTGGGTCGATTCGCGGCTACGGATCTTCTCTCCCTTTCTTTTTTCTTCCTCTTTTCCTCTTCTTCTTTTCCCTCTTCAGATTTGGACGGCTAGAGTTTATGCCCTAGTGTCCCTTACTTTTTCTCTTTATTCTCCTTCCTAACCCATTCTCATACATAACGAAAGAGAGATTGAGAGAGTGGAAATTCTCTCTTCCCTCCATCACACGGACTCTTCTAATTCTAGTTTGAAATCAACTTCTCTAATTACATCTACCTCCCCCTAAATCTCGTCTAATTTCAATATAAAACCCCAACAGCCATTCTGCTAACACATAAACCCCACTCTTTTGATTCTTGTTTTACTTACCCAAGGCATTAATTAGCTACAAATCGACTCCTTACTTAACAGAAATTACTAAACTAACCTTTAACTTAGTAATGAGTCCACGGGGTTTAATTAGAATTAAATTATTCACCAAACTTATCGAAATTTACATTTACCCCTTTAGTCAATTATATTAATTAAATCATATTAATTAATCCTTAATCAACTATTTTCTTTAATTACCGGATCCGGGACTCTACAATTTTTGTGGACGATCTCATTATAACAAGAAGCTCTCCAGAACACCTCACTTCTTTAATTCAAAAGCTCACCCTCGAATTCACAATCAAAGATCTAGGCATCCTGAATTTTTTCTTGAGCATTGAGATCATACATACGAATGATGGACTTCTACTTACACTGCGAATATATTGTTGACGTTCTCAAGCGATGCTCCATGGAAGGTGCCAATCCTCTCTCCAACCCATTTTCACCTACCACTAAACTTCAAAAATTAGGTGGTGTCCCATTCCCAGACACTACTCTTTATAGACGCATCGTTAGTTCCCTTCAATACATCACAATCACACATCCGACTCTCTCTTTCTTTATTAATAAAGTGTGCCAATATATGCAAAATCTGACTCAAACCCATTAGGCCGCAGTCAAAAGAATCCTACAATATCTAAATGATAGCATTCAAGTGTGCTTACAAATTTGTCGGAACTTTCATTTATCAGTCTCTTATGATGCCAATTGGGCTGGTTGACCTGATGACCAGGAACCAACAGGCGGATATGCAATCTTCATGGGAAAAACCTTGTCTCTTGGTCCTCTAAGAAACAACACTCCGTTGCTCGATCAAGAACCGAGGCTAAATATCGAGCCATAGCCAATGCCACTACTGTAATATCCTGTTTCTTTTTAGAGGAGCTTATTTGAAATCACTTGTTAATTTTAATGTGTTTTTGTAAATAAATATTCTCAAGGGGGTTATTTTAAATTTTTAGGGGGTTTAATAGTAATGGTTTAGTTGACAATTTTCTTTTTAGCTTTGATTGGATGTGGTGAATGGTGTGACTACCTTGCACTTATACGAGATCTTTTCTCCTTTAATCAGATTGTAGGGTTGAGATTGTTCCTTTGCTTAGTTTTAAAATGAAGGATTGAGATCTGGTAAGAGGTTGGTTAGTTTTAGAAACTATCTAATCTCCCACTTGGTTTAGAAAAGAATTAGAGAGGGGAGTTTGGTTCGTATGAAATTGGAGAGAGAATGGAGAAGAAGAAGAGAAGGCGGGTCATTTGAGCATCCAAGGGAAGAAGAAGCTTTTCTGCTAGATTTCAGAGTTTAGTGAAGACGGGAACTCTGTTCTACTCATCCAGATCTTCACATAGAGTTAAGTTCAGATTTTTGGGTTTATATTTGGTTGGTCTAGGATTAGAAATTTTCTTAGGTGAGTTTTAAACATAGGGTTCTTATTTTAAATAGGTAGAAACATAATTTAGGATGTAAATCTAGAATTTTAGATCATATATGTCAGTTTCAATATATATTTTATTGTTGTTTCAAATTATTATGATAATAGAATTAATTGGTGTTTTGATGTGTTAATGGATGGGTTTGGATGTGGGAATGGTGATGATACCTCCCATACTTGTTTTTAGAATTTTATGTTAAAGTTTAGGGGTGAAATCCCCAAAATTCTGAGTTTCCGGGTGTGGTCGACAAGTGGGTTGGTCCATTGATCGACCTGCTGGCCAAAAGCCTGTTCTTTATTTTAGGTCGGTGGCTTGGTGTCACATCCCATACCTAGAGTACTCCTTAGGAGACCCTAAAGGTTGGTAAATACGATTCTCACGCTATATCCACATGGGAGTGGCTAAGCAATGTAGAACATAAGCGAAATCAATAACATTAGTTCTAATAAATATTACAATGTGTTTAACTAAATCAAATGAGTTCAATTACAAGAATAAAGACATGTAGACTTCTACCCTTCTATCTCCAATATAGCTGAACTCTTCGATATATCAATCCATGACCTAAAAATATTAAACAATAAACATAAGTTGAAAGCTCGGATGAGTAACCCTTTAATTTAAATCAGGGTATTACGCATGAACACATGTTAGGAAAAAAATAAGTAATATCATATAATAATTGAGAAATAATGAATAATATCTTATATATATAAGCACTCCACATAATGCAGTTCTCTCCCAAACTCACTTGGTTTTGTCTCAATGATGGTAAGTCCACACAACTTGGTATCTATTCCATAATGCCTATCTCTATATGATAACATGCAAGTCAAGTGTATCATACACAAGAAAAGTCACACAAAACATGTACAATCAATATAAAAGGCAGATGCATGCTATTTAGCTTTCGTATATTGTATGTCCACACCTGATCCAATCCCGATTTGCCCAAGATGTCATCGTGAACCATCCTCTCCATATAGAGCCATAGACATGAGATTATTGTACGTGCGCATTGTAGTTTTTGGGGCTTTCGACTCATTGGACACAATCTCCAAATCTTATTTTTTATCACAGGAACGTATCTGTGGCATCACCTATGAACTCTCCTCTGTAGAGCATTACCAAGATATAATATACCAACATAATTTCACTCAATCATTTGACCAACCAGACAAAACATTCATCTAACCAGATGAGCATTCGCCAACCAGACGAGCATTTGTCCATCGGACAAGAAAATTGGTCTATTGGGGTAGCAAATCCCTCAACCCACAATATAATCATATGCATAATATCCACATAACAATCACACATAATAATCCAAGAGAGGTTTCCAGTGATACCTCAATCAGAACATATCCACGCGCCCATATATTGTTAATGATTTTATCTTAATCGCGAGTGATTGGTAGTTTAGATAGCTTGCTTTATCTTAGCTTTAAATATTTATAATTGGGCTCACCATAGGTGTAATTGAATTACTTGGTGAATCTTAATATTAATTATAAGGTAAGATTTTTGCACCCTATCCTTGGATTACTATGAATTATTGGATAACTTATGTTCTATACCGGTTAGCCACCTCCATGGTGAGGGTGAGAGTCTCATGGCTAGATCCAAGGTTACTTCAAAGAGGGTACCCTGAAATTGGGATGTGACAACTACAGAGCTCACATCATGGTTGACATCTCTCCTTTCACCCAAAAAAAAAAAACAGACATCTCTCCTTTCAGAATTTCACGTTCACATTACTTTTCTAACTCTATGGTGTGATAATATCGGTTCCACTTATCTCACAATGAACACGGTTTTTTATAACCGCATAAAATTCATCGAAATTGCTTTCCATTTTGTTCGTGATAAGTGGCCAAAGGGACTCTTCTATTACATCTCTGCAAAAGATCAAATAACAGATATTCTTTCAAAGCCCCTATCTTCTCCACTGTTTCGAATCTTGCGTGACAAACCCATTCTCTTTGATAGGATGCTTCCCTTGAGCGGGTGCATTAGGGATAAATATTGAGTTCACACGAGATCTCTCTTATCTTTATCTTTTCTCAGATATTCAAACTCTCAAATAGTCGTTGAGGGTCAAATTGATTCAGTTAGATGCTCAAACAATTATCTCTGTACACGTGTAATCTGACGTAACAATTTTTATTTTTTTTGGTACTTTCTGTTATATATATGTAACGTCATACACTCAATGAAACACAGAGAAAACAATATTCATCTCACGTTGCTCTTATATACTCGTATCTACGTCGTCAACAGACATGTAATCATCCGAAGCCACTCCTACAAAATTTAGGATTATTATTCAATTTGAAGCGCGAACTAAAGTTGTTCTTTCTGAGATTTAGGGGTTTGAGATTACTTAGAAGAAAATCGGAACAATGGATCATGTTCCAAAAGCGACTCCTAAAAAATTTTAAAAGAGGTGATTCATGTTTAAGAACTTCCACGACATGATTTTTGTTCAATTTGAAGCTCGGACCAAAAATGTTCGTTTTGAGATTTAACGGTGTGAGATTACTTTGAAGAAAATCGGAACAATTGGTTACCCGTTGCATGGATTACATACAATCGGTACAAGATAGCTTCTTGGGCAGTGTTTTTGAGAATATGAATTAATCGATCATCACTTTGGATAGTTGGTTGAAAGGCCTGTAGTGATCCCACATGTTCAGACGATAAAACAATCTGTATTGTCTTCACTCCTTATTTTTCTAACTACAACAATTTTTTAAAACCCGACCTGGACATTAACTCGATAAAGGGAGTGGATTAAGTCAAACTGGTTTAACCGGTAGTTCAACTTATATCATCAAACTCAGTTGATGTTGTTGATCAGGCGGGCTAATTTAACCCCACTTTACATACGGTGCTTGATTACGAGCGCGTGTACGCGTTTTGGGTATAGTCGCACACACTGAATCATTCCATAAAGCTGTAACGGCTGT
>JAUPMG010252148.1:0-21807 GCA_031762675.1 Pachysandra terminalis | reverse complement strand
TATTATGAAAGTTATAAAATTAGTATATAATATCCATACCTTAAGATTTCATCTGCATCTTCTTCTCCCATTTCTCCATCCGTATCATCACAAATCCAATCATCAAAAGGATTTGTCAAGAGATAGTTATCGACACGGATAGCATCCATCATCTGAATTTTCATTTTATTTTTTTCATTCCGACGCTGCAAACGAATGTTGTTAAGTTAGAGTTAATAGGTTATAAAAGTTAGTTTGTCAATAAGGTTAGATAAAATGAAGTATGTGAGTAATTGAGTCTGAGTCTGAGTTTGTCAATAAGGTTAGATAAAATTAAGCATGTGAGTCATCGAGTTTGAGTCTTGAATCTAACTTCAACTTTCTTTCTTTCCTTTTTGTTTAATTTTTTAAAAATTAAATAAAATATTTACCTTATGATCTTTAAGAGTGTTATTCTTGTTCTTGTGTCTTGGGAAGAAGGTTGAGACTTGAGTTGAGAACTTGAGAGTTGAAACTTGAGTTGAGAACTTAAGAGTTGAGAACTTGAGAGTTGAGACTTGAGTTGAGATTCTTGAAAACTTGAGAAGGGATGTGGGACTTTGAAAGCTTTGGATAAGGGGGTGGGATTTTGGAGCTTTGGATCAGGGGGTGGGGATTAAGGATGTGGGACTATGAAAGCTTTGGATAAGGGGGTGGGACTTTAGAGCTTTGGATCAAGATTCAGGGGGTGGGGAGTGAGGACTTGAGAGTTTTGGTCCTTTTGGTTAAAAAAAAGCAAGGTAAATGAATGAGCAAGTTACTAACTTGCTATTTATAGATCTAAATTAAATTTTTTATTATTATTATTTTTAATTTTTAATATGTCTTTAGAAATTATTTTGGCCGAAATAACCGAAATTTCGGTTGAAAAAGCATTTATTTCAATAGAAACAAATCAGTCAAACTTGATTTTTTTCACCGAAATTTCGGCAAAATTTCGGTGATTTCGGTGCCTTTTTCGGCGAAAAAAATATGGTCGACATAAATGTATTTCGTGTGTCGGCTGCCCTGGCTGACACCGAAATTTCGCGAAGTTTCGCTGAAATTTCAAACTATGTTCCTGACCCAGACCCTACTTATTACAAGGGATTCAAATCATCTAAGGTCCTTCCCGTTTATGGGGGATAACCTATAACCAATAACACAGAGGCACATTAGCAATTTCGTCTGACGATGACACATAAGTACAAATAGACAACAAATGGCCTATTTTTTGTTAAATAAAAAGTTCTAAATTTAATAATATTTTTTGCTTCACTCTTCTCGAGACCTGCACAGAGTGTGCCTAGAATGAAGAGCCCCTCTCTGTCTGAAAGAAGGATGTTCTTCTTCCTTCCTCCTTTCACAAACCCATCTTCTTGCTTCTTCCTTTCAGAAGTTCTCGAATACCATCGGAGTAGAACTCGCGTTATAGGTATTCTCAAATATGCATTACTTTGATGAGTTCATTGGAATTGTAGTTGAGAATTAAGGAAAAGTTTACTCAAATAAAAACATACCTGGATGTGAGCATGCACAGAAACATACAGATGAATTAGTTTGATGAGTTCATTGGAATTGGATTCCAATGTAAACCCAGATCTCATCTACAAAAGCAAGGAAATATAGCTGACTTTGTAGTAGAGAAAGTTCAAAGGTGGAAAGATTCACCAAACTCCAAAAACGTTCATCATTATGGCATAAGCTGGATTCATACACTTGTGCCTTGCAACAAATTAGTTTTGTTTTCTCTATTAATGGCTGAATAACAGAGCTTCATATGGCATATTCAAATTAAAGGCTTTAGTGATGTGGCTTCCACAGTCATTCATCTTAATGATTAATACTTAATAGAGAACAAACTTTAAGATTTCGTTCAAGAATTTGGGATAGAGATTCATGGGTTGGAGTTGTTTTATCAATTAATGAAGTGTATTGAATTTGACATGCCTGATGAGTTTCTTGTTGCAACTGTTTTGGCAGCTTGTGCATGGACAAATGATTTGATGCTTGGGATGCAGGTTCATGCTTACCTTGTTGTTGCTTGGTTTCAGTTAGAATGTGAGAATGTCGTCTGTAATATGTACTTCTGATATGGTGAAGTCTCTTGTGAAAGAGTTTTGTGGGAAAGAGAAGAGAGTGTTATCTTGATGCTTATAATGATTAAAGGTTATGGATTCAATGGGAGATACAGTGATGTGCTAGGATATGTTACTCGCCAAAATAATATTACACAAGCTGAAAAAATCGGAAGGCCATGAACCTCTCTACTGTGTAATTGTCTCTATTTTGACTGCATCTGCAAATCCGTCTTTGCTTAGAATCGGAAGGCAAGTTCATGGCCTTCATATTACTTTGCTTGGTTTTCACTAGGATAGCCAATTAGAGGATGGTGTTGTTATTATTGGAAGCTCTTTGACAAAAATGTATCCTCGATTTAACAAGATCCCAGCAATTTGATTAGCAGGTTATAAAAGAATCGAAGAACCAGAGCTAGAAGAGAAAGGACAAGCTTTTAGTTTTCTGTTAATCTTTGAGAATTCGTTTACAAGCATAGCAGAATAATAGAGAGAGAGAAACAGAGAGAGAGAGAGAGAGAGAGAGAGAGAGAGCTGTAACATAGGTTCGCTAATTCTATTCCGATGGGCTCCGACAACTTGTGAAAGAAAGAACGAAGAAGCTGGGTCTCCTGACACCTTTGTGATAGGAGGAAGGAAGAACTGAAGAAGAACATCCTTCTTCTTCTTCTGTATACAGAAAGAAAGAAAGAAAGAAAGAGAGAGAGAGAGAGAAAGAGAGAGAGAGAGAGAGAGAGAGAGAGAGAGAGAGGCTCTTCATTCTAGAGTCTAGACAGACTGAACAAGCCTCGAGAAAAATAAATACAGAAAAATATTATTAAATTTAAAACTTTTTACTTAACGGAGAATAGGTTGTTTTGTTTGTTGTCTTTTTGTGCTAATATGTCATCGTCTGACAAAATTGTTGATGTGCCTCTGTGTTATTGGTTACAGGTTCTCACTTCTTACGGGAAGGACCTTAGATGATTTGAATCATATTACAATGGGGGGTGTTAATGGCCCAGTGCAGCCGAGCCCACGTGATACAAACTTACAATGCCACATTATATTATATCCATTTCTCATAATAGTTTAGAATCTTAAAACTGAAAAAAGGAAGACTTTATATTAAAATGAAGTTTAAAGGCCCTAGCTTTACCTGGACCAATGGCCAGCTTGGCCTTGGTAGAATCTCTGAGAGGCTTAACCACAGATTGTGTAATAATGAATGGGCTATGAAATATCCTAATGCGATCATCCTACACAATCCCTTTGTCAGTTCCGACCACTATCCATTGGTGGTCCAGCTGAACCCAATTAGGGACAAACGGGACAGACCTTTCCAATTCGAATCATTTTGGATATCTGAAGAAAACCAATTGTGGTAATGTGATTGAGAGTTCTTGGAAAATTGTGCCCAGGCATCGTTATTTGCTGCCTCTATATGCTAAACTTGAAACCCTTGCAAGAGACCTTAGGACATGGAGAGAATCCATAGGCAACATCAACCATAAAGCCGATGGAATCCTTAGGGAGATTCTGTACATCCAAGATCAACTATCTTGGTGTCCTAACTTGAACCTTAGGAATGGGCGCACATCGTCTGCACCCGCCACTGTCCACCCAAACGTGCACCAACAAAGGGAACGTGACACGTGTCCATTGTTGTGCACGTGATGGGTGTGCGCTCAACTAACGAGACAAGAGCTTAACAATATTTTTTATTTAAAAAAAAAACAAAAAGAAAATTGAAAATGAAGAGGAAAGAAACCTGCTTTTGAAATTCAAATGCCTGCCATTTTTGGTTGGTTCAAATCTCTCCTCTCGGGCCTTCGTCACCTAACAATCGAAAATGAAGAAACGGGAATCTCTGCACTTCCTCTTATACACTTGGTATTCTTCGTGTCTTCTCCAAACCGCTGCACATTCTCCGTCCACACATCACGAGACACCCCACCACCACCGAACCTCTCTACAGGATCCCCCATCTCTCTTCTCCGATGACTCAAGAACCTATCCGGTAGTCTCCAGCTTCCAACCAATTCCAGCCGTAATCTACCAACTGGTATAGAACAAAAAAAAAGAACCCAAAACCCTTGCAAGGTTTTGAAGAGAACCCAAAACCCTTCCAATCTCATCTCTGATTCACAGAGTTTCAGATTGAGATAAGATCATTCAATCCTATATTTTTTCTCTGTTTATTTTGTTAGATATTTATTGTTTGTTGAAGAGAACCAGAAATCCTTCCAATCTCACCTGATTTCTCAATCTGTTATTGAAAGAGGCTAAAGGGCTGTTATTTTAGTTTTATTCATGAACCCAGCTATCTTAAACATTTATGGGTTTAATTTAATTATTTAAATGCAATCATTATCTCTTTCAGGGCATCTATTTTCGTCATTTTCGTCTAAGTGGGGTTCTCCATATTGTTATTTATATGTTATTTATTGAAGTGAGTATAATCTGATTTCTCAATTTGTTACATGGAAAAGGTTTTGTGATTTGAAGTTCTTTCTCGGTATATGTGACCTTGATCATCTCTTAGTTTTCTACATATTCTAATGTTGTTTCCATGTATATCTGTGAGCATAATAAGGCCCATGTTCGTACCATCTGCACGTCTTCAAATCTTGTATAAACACAAACAAATCCCATTAGTAGAAACACCTGCAGGGATCATCTATAAGTCCTATTATCCTTGCTTGTGTAAATCCAAGGATTTAATCTAAAAGTTTATTAGTATACTTATTCTGTTGATGGTGTTTTTTTTACTCTGCCTTGAAAAACCATGTACCATTAATAAAAATTAATAATGCCTTTGATGACTCTTTTTTTTTCAATTTGCCTTAAAATCTTGCAGAGATCATCTATAAGTCCTATTACTCTTTATTTTTTGACATCATATTATCAAAGTGGAGATATGGATGTTAGAAGTAGTGGGAAGGACTATTCTAGTGATTCGGTTGACTCTATTGATAAAATTGATGAGCACAGTGGTTATGCAGAAGAAGTGATTGAAAATGATTGTGCACCAAAAGTCGGCAAGGACTTTGAATCAGAAAGTGACGCATCGTTATTTTATAACGAGTATGCAAGAATTCTTGGATTTAGCGTTCATCTGAATCAAACCCACAAAAATTCAAGTAGTGTTATAATTAATAGAAAAGTTTGTTGTTCTCGAGAAGGAAGACGTCGAACAGATAAAAGAGATGAAGATATTAAAAATCCCGTGCAGAAACAAAAATTGGTTGTAAGGCAATGATGAAAGTTGTATTGAATTGTAATGGAAAGTTTGAGGTGAAGCAATTTGAGCCAACTCACAATCATAAATTAGTTCCAAAGAAAATGGTTCACATGCTAAGGTCACATAGAACCATGACAGCTGAACAAGCCGTTGAAGTTGATGTAGCAGACAGTTCAGGGATAGCACCTTCTATAATTATGGATTTCATGAGCAAATAAGCTGGTAATCAAGAGAATCTTAGATTTATTGCTACAGATTGTTTAAATTATTTACGATCTAGGAGAAGAACATTAATGAAGAAGGGGGATGCAAGGGGTTTATTGGAGTATTTTCATGCAAAGCAATTAGAAGATCCCACATTCTTCTATGCTTTACAAGTTGATGATGATATGTTGATATCAAATGTCTTTTGGGTAGATGGGATGATGGAGAGTGATTACAACATATTTGGTGATGATGTTTGTTTTGATACCACCTATAAAACAAGCAAAGAAAATCGGCCATTTTGACTATTCATTGGGGTTAATCACCAAAAGCAATCCATCATCTATGGTGCTACACTATTATATAATGAAACAGCAGCAACATTCAAATGGTTGTTTAAGACATTCATTGAAGCCATGTCTGAAAAAGTACCGACGACAATTCTAACGGACCAAGATAGTGCCATGGTGAGTGCTATTAAATCCGTACTACCTAATACTTCTCATCGACTTTGTATATGGCATATGTATCAAAATGCCGTAAAGCATATTCATGATGTATTTTTGCGTAATAAGTCTTTTGCATGTGATTTTGGAAGGTGTGTGTATGATTATGAAGATGATGATGAGTTCAAAGAGGAAAGGAATATGATGATTGAGAAGTATCATCTTGAAGGCAACTAATTGAAAGAACGATTTAAGGAAAGAGAGAAATTGTCTCTTGCTTACGGAAGGAACACTTTTTGTGCATTTATGACAACCACACAGCGGTCGGAATCTATGAACAATGCATTGAAATCATATCTTAACACTTCAAAAGATATGTCAAGATTTTTAGAGCAGTTTGATAGGTTGGTGGCAAAAAGAAGAAATGAGGAGTTAAAAGCATATTACAAAGCTATTCAAAGTGTTCCTGTGTCTGTTGCATCAATATTGATTTTAGATCATGCAAAAAGTGTTTATGCACAACCTATATTTGAGATTTTCCAGGCACACTTTACAGAAATAATGAATTGTATATATAGTTTTGTACAATGCGGGATAACCATTGATTACAAAGTTTCAAACATGAAGTTCACTAGGCATCGTACCCACACAATCGTATTTGACCCTTTAGATGTTGGTGTTACCTGCAGCTGTAAGAAGTTTGAATTTTGTGGAGTTCTTTGTACTCATGCACTATGTGTTTTTCATGCCAATGGCATAATGAAGATTCCTAATAAGTACATCTTATATAGATGGAAAAAAAAATGCCAAATCTGGAGGATGTGTAGAGAATTGTCATTCGGTCACTGTAGGAACTGATCCCAAATTGGAGTCCGGGAAGCGTTATGGAAATCTGTGTCACAAACTCATTTCAATAGCGAAGAGGGCTGCGAGTAGTAGACATGGTTATGATTATGTTTTAAACCTTGCTAACCAAATGGAACAACATTTACATGAGCTACTAAAGCATGAAATCCTTGAGGAACCTACTAATGGCAAGGAGGTTGATGCACGATGTGAAGGAAATAAGAGTCTTACCATTGACAACATATACGAAGGTGAGGATATACCAATTGTTGAAAAAGAAGTTGATAAGAATCCAGATAAAGATCACATTGCTAAAAGAGATGTACTTGCAGAAGTAGGAGGTTTTAAACCAAAAGAGAAATATGTTCGTGCTAATACAAGTCTTCATAGGAGTCAAAATGCCCTTATGAAAGCTGTAATGCAAAAAAGAGAGACACATAAGCAGAATGAATCTGACCAATTGTAAATGGTTGTTGAGAAACCTAAGAAGAGAAAGAGTGCGCAAAAAAAAGTAATTGAAAATCTTGAAGCAAGTCTTGCCCAATCAAGTCAAACTCTATCTAAACCTAAACAACACAAAGAAATATCATGCCCTGCATCAATCCAATCTATGCAAGTGTTTTCTTTTTCTAGTTTGCCCAATCAAGTCAAACTCTATCTAAACCTTGAGGGTTCTCATCCTCTTCTATGTGTTCATTCATGTGTTTTCTTTTTCTGCAGCACCCTCAAAATTTAGACGGGAAGACCCCCATTGACATTGCCAAGCTGAATAACTTGTAGGAGGTACTGAAGCTGCTCGAGAAGGACGCCTTCTGGAGTGTGGGTTAAAAAAATTTGTGTTAAATTGCTTTTGATCAATGGGAGGGTGTCATCATACCTACTGGATGATTATTTCTAGCTATCATCTTCCTTCATTTGATGTTTGAATCCTTTCTGCGTGTGAGAGTTATTATAGCTTAAGATACCTGAACTTAAGTTGTGGCATTTTTTCATTGTAGAATTATCTCATGTTTTGACATTTTATGAACCTAGAATTGTTTATAAATTACAGGCCTATTGCATATCTTATTTAATTATTCAGCCTAAATTCTCCTACCTTTCATCTCCTACTAACTTAACCAAATGAAATTCCATTAAACCCTGCTGGAGTTACATCTAAGAGTTCCAGATTCTGTTCAATATACCGAGGGATCTGTGTGTGGACAGCTTCCTAACAACCCTCTAGGCATCGCTAACTTCAACTTTTGCAAGTTATTTCCAGTGTCTATAATTTGGTGAATGATGTCTTCTTTACTGATATTGGAGGTTGTTTATCACAAGTGTCCAAGCTATTTCCAGTGTTGCCCAGTCCATACTCGTTGAATTTAGAGTCTATCATTTGTTGAAACATAAGTTATTTTCTGTAATTTGGTCGATTTAGTGGTCAAACCTAAACCAAACCAATTGACACCCATACTGGATATGCACGATATAGGTAAAACCATTAAAAAACTTTATCGAATCAGTATTGGAATCACATTAAATAACTTAATTCTCATACAAAAATTTTAAGTTATCATCATCTGCTAGCTTCAATCTTCACTTTCAAGTTTTGAGCTCCAAACTATGCATACAATTCACCAAGCACCAGGATCCCAAAATACCTGTATTAGCAAAGACTATAACTAATTTAACAATTCACCAAGCACTAGGATCCCAAAATACAAGTAGTCCATTTCCATTAGGTGGGAAGTAACATCCAAGCTACTAATCAACGTACAAACAAAATATGACTACCTAGTTCCGATATACAAAAGCCAAATAAAAACAAGTACAGACCAAGTAAAAAAAAATTAAAAAAGAACATCTGCAACAAGCAGGTGGTACAGGTGGTGCGTTGGATTGATAAAGGCCAATTTTGGTGTTTGGAGAATACTCGGGATAAACATGAAGCTGCAAATATGCATAAAAATGCTCCTCAGCTTCTCTTCTTGTACCAAAAGAACGATAGATAGCACCCCTGTATATGTTCACTTCCCTACTGCAGTCTTCTCAAGTTTCATAAATCCCCCCGACTCCGGCCCTAAAAAACAACATAAAATTTATGGCGTGCCATATAGCCTGTAAAAATGTCAAAGTTAATTTAATAAGATAAACATTACATATACAATTTAATAAGTTAATTCAAACCTGTTGATTGCCTTAACGAATGCTGGAACAGAACAGGAACCACTATGACAGAGCAAAAATTCTAATGTCAGATTTGAATTCCACATCAATATATCCCTTGTAAAACAATTAGACAACCTAGATTAAAGCAAAGTACCTCACGTGATAACTTATCATGCAAATCTTGAATCAATCGCTTAGCATATTAACAATCCATAAGAACCATCGTGTGGATTCAATCACCTTGGTGACATACAACTATACCCATGATTTTAAATGAAAACGACGAAAATAGATGTTCTGAAAGAGATAATGATTGCATTTAAATGATTAAATTAAACCCATAAATGTTTAAAATAGCTGGGTTCAGGAATAAAACTAAAATAATAGCCCTTTAGCCTCTTTCAATAACAGATTGAGAAATCATATGAGATTGGAAGGGTTTTGGATTCTCTTCAACAAACAATAAAAAAGAAAAATTATCTAACAAAATAAACAGAGAAAAAAATATAGGATTGAATAATCTTACCTCAATCTGAGACTATGTGAATCAGAGATGAGATTGGAAGGGTTTTGGGTTCTCTCTTTTTCTTTTCAGTAGGTAGATTACAGCTGAAACTTGTCGGAAGCTGGAGACTACCAGATAGGTTCGCGAATCGTCGGAGAATAAAGGATATTTTATCGAAGATTTGCGCCCGAAGAGGGCTCTGGTAGTCTGGTGGGGAAAAACGCACCGACTGGTAAATGGGTTGCAGAGAGGGTGTTTTCTGAGATGGAGGGTTGGTGTCTGTGGGTGCTTGGATGGGTTGGTTTGAGAAGAGAGATGGGGGTGCCGTATAGAAGTTCGGTGGTGGTGGGATGTCCCGTGATGTGTGGACGGAGAATGTGCATAAATTTGGAGAAGACACGAAGAAGACCAAGTGAAGAAGCGGAAGTACAAAGCTTCCCTTTTCTTCCTTTTCGAATTTTGTTAGGAGAAGAAGAGATGAGATGAAAGAAGAAGGATGAAAAATGGTGGGCATTTGAATTTCAAAAGCAAGTTTCTTCCCTCTTCATTTTCGATTTTCTTTTTGTTTTTTTTTAAATCAAAAATACTGTTGACGGGGACGTCCAGCTCTTGTCCTGTTAGTTGGGCGCACACCCATCACGTGCACAACAATGGACACATGTCACGTGCCCATTGTTTGTGCACGTTTGGGTGGACAATGGCGGGTGCAGACGATGTGCGCCCGTTAGGAATAGGGAGAAAAAACTTTTGGGTGACTATCTCCATGTGCTCATATAGTAGGAATTCCATTGGGCATAAAAATACTGTGTGCAGTGGTTGAAGGAGGGAGATATGAAGACCAAGTTTTTTCACCGATCCACTCTCCATAGGAGGAAAAGGAACCTCATCCTGTCCATTAAAGATTGTGACAATGTTGAAGTATCTAAACTCGACCAGATTGAAAGAGTTTTTATTGATTACTTTAAGGAAATTTTTCCAGATAATAGTAGGGAGGACTGGTTCTCCCTACTAAACTCAATCCCGACCTTGGTGACTGATCAAGACAATGCCATTCTCTATTTGCCAGTCACCGACAGTGAGATGTGGACTGTCATAAATCAGTTAGGGGCCATGAAAAGTCCGGGACTCTATAGGTTCCAAGGTATTTTTTACAAAACTTATTGGGACACAATTGGGGCAGAAGTATGCGATATGATTAAAGAATTATTTTTTGGATCGTACCCTTTATGCAGTCGATTTTAGTAACTCATGGGTTCGACTCATAATGTACTACGTGATATTGGTCACGTATAGCATCCTGATCAATGGCAGCCCTACCGGATTCATCAACCCTCAATGAGGCCTCCGACAGAGAGACCCCATCTCTCCTATCTTTTTATCTTGTGCCAACAGATGCTATTGTTCTCTCTTGATCTTGCCGAGGACAATCATTCCATCCATGGTATCAAAATCAGGAGGTCTGCTCCACCTGTCACCCATCTTATGTACGCAGATAACCTGTTGATTTTTGGTCGATCTGGGCCTAAGGAATGCAAAAGAGATTCACCATATCATACAAACTTATTGTGTTGAAGTTGGGCAAAAACTCAATAGTGAGAAATCTTCTCTCCACTCAAGCCCTAACCTTGTTGGCACTGCAAAGTCCAATGTTATCAACCAATTTCATATCCCTTCGAGAAAAGAGATACAAACTTACTTGGGGGTTCCTGTAAGCTTTGGTAAGCCTACGAAACTGATGTTTGCTGACATCTTAACCCAAGTTAGTAGAAGGTTAGTTGACTGGAAAGCTAAGTTGCTTACTTCGGCCTGTCGTACTACGTATATAAATGCTTCATTGGATGGTATTCCACAACACCTTATGTCTTGTACGAAGGTCCCTGCTTCGGTCCTGAACAAATAGACCGCGTAGCCAAAGACTTTCTTTGGTTTGGGGATGACCAAAAAAATAAGATACACACGATTGGATGGTCTCAGGGTTGTCTCTTAAAAAAGGCCAGTGGCCTCCATATCAAGCGCCCAAAGCTCTTCAACAAAGACCCCATTATGAAAAGAGCTTGGCAGCTATTCTGTAACAACAATTCCTTATGGTGTGAAATTATAAAAAAGAAATACTTCGGGTAATCGTGTTTTCTGAGTGCCCAGGCGAAGGCCTCGGATTCTCACTTTTGGACAAAGATCTACAAAATTAAGCATTCCTTGGCTAATGGCATTGGTTGGCAAATCGTTGATGGCTTTTACATTCCCATCAACTATCCCAGTTGGCTCCTCAAACACACTACAACTAACACTGCAAGTATCCCAATTTCCTTTCGCAACTGCTTAGTTAATGCTCTGATTGATTTACAGACCAATGTGTGGAATCACAACATACTTGAAGAGATCTGGAATTCTGACAGAGTGGATGACATAATGGCTCTTCCTTTGAACCCTAATCTAGTCAAAGATCCACAATCTGGAAACTCACACCGTCTGGTATGTTCTCGGCAACTTCAACATATAACTTGCTGGTGAGCTCAGGTACAACTCCTACCACTCTTGATAAATTTTGGTTGCACCTCTGGCACACACCATGCACAAAAAAGCTCAGATTCTTACTATGGAAAGTATGCCTTGGATGTCTCACCACTTATGACTTTTTTCAAAAACTTGGTATTCCTCCATCCAAATGTTGGATTTGTAATGAAAGCTGCAACACCACGCAGCATATCTTCCACGAATGCCCGTTTACTAGGGCGTTGTGGATTCAAGCCACTGGGGGTCTTCTTGATCCTAATATTTCCTTCTCTGACTTCCTTCGATCAACTTTCACCAATCACTGCTCACCCACCCCAGACTGCATTCAAAATTTGGTTGCTACCTTCACCAATTTTGCTTGGACGGTCTGGATCACTAGGAATAAATTAAATTTTGAGGGTTGTCAACCAAGTATAGTTACTATTGATTGTCGGTTGTCTCTTTTTCAATAGGATACTAGATGGATCATGGGTGAATACCTAAACAAATACCAGACTAGGTAGGTGATCACAAAATCATTAGATGGACGATTCCTTGCTCGAGCTATATCAAATGGTGCGGCTAGAGGCGAGCATGGAGCGGCTGGTGCTAAAGGGTTATGCGGGGATGATTCAGGCGCATTCTTATGTGTCTTTGCGTTAAAAATGTGTAATTGCAGTGCCCTTCTGGCTGAGATGAATGCATGTCTTGAGGGCATTATCATGGCAACTAAATGTGGATTTCAAAATCTTATCGTAGAAGGTGATTCTGCAGTAATAACCAACGTGATCAAGAATGATGGAGATAGCTTGCCTTGGACAATCGAAGAGCTTATTCTCAAGGCTTGAGAAGTCTTAAATTGTAGCTCACTTGTGATCCAACATGCCCACAGAGAAGCTAATCAGGTGGCTGATTTATTAGCAAATTTGGCTATTGATGAAGGATCCTGTTTTTGGCGTGGAAAAGCTCCTCAACAATTATCACAATTTCTATCCTATGATGTGATGGAAAGACATACTGCCAGGACTTTCCAGGAATTTTCTGGTGTAACTAAATAGGTCATGATGTGATATATTACGAATACGAGTAGATGACACTAGCATTCTATGATACGAATACTCAATACAATATGGTCAAATAAGTCGAGGTAGGTGAGATTTTTGAGATCGTGTATTTCCATGTGATCAATTTTATGGATCTTGATATGGAGTAGCATGCCCATTACTATGTTCTCATCGGTTGCACGCTAAACGACCTGTGTGATAAGCATCCATGAAAGCAAGATAAGATGTACATGAGATAGATGCACACTTAGTGCCCACTATGAACGAGTGGGAGATGTTGGATTTATATGTTGGGTCGACCCGGTTAGCTCGGCTGACCTGGGTCCCCACTTAAGTATGGGACATCCATGCTTGGTGTGAGACCAAGTGTGACTTGGAGTCCATCTCCTAATGAGATTAGGAGATAGAGTCCTAGGTTAAGCAGAGATGATTCCTCTATATGTAGAAGACTCCTTCTCACTACCATGCTATGCTCAACATGTTTTTGGATTTCCAACCCTAGAAAATCTCTCCTCTCTTCATCTCTTCTTCCTCCTTGAGATCTGGATTGCTTATATTCCCATACAGAGATCTAATTGTTTGAGTGGGGGCATTATTGTGCATGGTTCTAGTAATCACACATACCGATGTGGGATGTTTTATGGTTTGATAGAGATCTTCTGATGCAGATCTGGGTTTGTGTGCAACGAGGTACGTGATCTGGGTCATCTATAATCTTCAGTAATGAAGAAGGAGAGGAGGAGAGGGGACTGTGGTGGAAGAGATAACATGGGAGAGATTGAGATGAAGAGAGGGAGATGTGGGATGCTGTTGTAGCAACAACAACAATAGCAGAGAAAAAAAACGAAGAAAAAGAAGAAGAAGATGTGAGGAAGGAGAGGGGCATTGATGCTGATATGCGTGGGTCTCCACCGTAGGAAGGAAAAAAAAAGCCTTAGATGTAGAAGAGAGAGAGAGTGAGAGCTTCCCTAAAAAGCCAACAATCCCCCTTTTCTAGAAGCTTTTTTTTTTTTTTCCTTTTTTGGAGATTTTTCATGTGCCAAATCTCTTTTATTACTTTATTATTTATTTATTTATTTTTGTTTCTTTTCTTGGGAATTTTTACATGGCAAATCTTTTGAAAATATCTTCTTTTTTTCTTGTTTCTTTTATTGGGATTTACCACTTGGCAAAATCTAAATAAAAAAAATTCTTTTTCCTTTTCAACCCTAATATTTCTTTCCAGTGTTGTGCAATCTTCCCAAATTCTATTTTTCTATTTTTATTTCATTAATTATTTTTTTAAAAATTTGAATAATTAAAAATATCAAAAAATACCCTTTTTACTCGAAAACTCGGAATTTCATAAATTTATGGTCATTTTGAAGGGTTTGTTTTGCGAGAAATCCAAATTTGATATCAGAAAAAATATTTTTGACCCCTAAAATCACAAACTCACTTCAGTAAATGACACTAGGGGGTAAAACAATCATTTCTTTGCAAACTCTGAACCTAAGCAAGATTATACTCATTGGAAATCATTTTTTATCAAATTCAGATTTGAAGTTAGAAATGTGCATAGGACCGTAGATAGATCAAATGGACCTACCAAGGGTATTTTGATTATTTCACATGAGTTCTTATGAATTTTAGAAGAATTTAGCACACATGTTGAAGGTAAGGATTCAAAGATGATTGAGGATGCAAAATACTCAAGCTCAAGCCACTCGAAGCTGCAAGGATCAAAGAACTGCTCTCATGTAAATTGGGGGTGTTTACACTATTTATATAATGCATGATCACATGAAAATATACAAAACCCATGAATAAAACTCACTAAACCATGAGATATAGTAGAGATCATACCAATCACACTAAATCATGTTAAAATCACATATTTACTTCACAAATATCATAGATCATCAAGTATATGCATCATATAAGCAAAGAAACATGCTCGCATGCCAAACAAGCAGATCAAACATTATACACACAAGTTTTGAGAGATTTTTGCATGTAAAGGAAATAATAAAAGTACACTTACCTCTAGATTTCTTAGCTTTTCTAAGTTTTATCATTTTTCCTTTGCTTTTCTTTTGCTTTTCTTCCTCCTTAGATCCGTAGATCACTCTCCCTTTAGGGTATTGGAGGCCACACCTCTTCCCCTTGCTCTTCCTACATATTTTAGTAGTTTTAACAATGAAACCCTAGTATTTTTCACCAGTAGAACACTCTCCCTCTAGGGTTTTGGAGGCCACACCTCTTCCCCTTGGTCTTCTTACACTTTTTAGTAGTTTTAATAATGAAACCCTATTATTTTTCGCTTTATATTTATAGATTTAACTGTTGGGTCCCACTTGCTTTCCTAGACCAACTTGGAGATGATTAGGGATGGCAATAGGGCAGGTTAAACAAGTAACCCGCCCTGCCCCTAATGGTTAGGGTTTGGTAACCTATAAGTCAGGTTCGAGCTTGACTCAACCTGCCCTGTTGCCATTCACTTATATTTTAATTATACACATTATCTATATAAATATACTTTTTATAAGTAAATATGTTTAAAAAATGAAATAAATAACTTAAAAAAGCATTTATTTGTTCATTTATTTTGTAACCAAGTTGAACCCACCCCTATAGGGTTAGGAGCGGTTTTGGTATTAGGGGGGACTCCTTTAGGGGCGGGTTAGGGTTTGTCAAATCCCGTCCCATTTCCATCTCTTATAGATGATCCTATTTTTCACATATTTAATTCACACGAATTTTCCATGATTTATGGGTTTTAATTTAGTTATTTAATTCCTTAAAACAACTTATTAATGTTTTGTGCTCCAAGGAACCACACCTGGGCCCAAAAGCAGTCCAATTAACTCTTAGTCTAACTTAAGCCTCCTACATCCACTAAAACTCTGTCCATTAAGTCTTAAGTGATCACGTGTATTGTCTATGTAGGCTTTCTAAGTGAATTACCCAATCGGATTTCAACTAAATCTTTAACTAAATGATTTATTATTATTTTAATTAGAATATTGGGTTCGGGTCACTACACATGACCACACCCTTCACACTTTCTCGTATTGGGGAGGGAGATTCCACAAGAGCAGTTACACGCTTTGGGGCAAGTTTGAAGGAAGCTAAAAGTCAGGGTTATAAGTGTATGGAAGTTAAAGGAGATTCTTCTTCAGTTTCATGGATGAGGTCGACTATGAAGTAGCCATGGAAGTTCATCCATCTTATTCGACTGGCAAAAAATTTAGAGGATGGAATGGAGTTAGTTTTCTCACATATCCCTTACTCAATAAACAAGGCTGGTGATAGATTGACTAGAGAGGGAGTTACGAGAGGATTTCTTTTCAAGCCTCCCAAATGAGGGACGGAATCCTCTGTGAGGTAAATCCCTGCCCCCCGTATGAAGGGATGCTTTAGCAGGAGTGGTGGACTATCACGAGTTTTTCTGATTTTTTTGCATTGTCAGTATGATGGCTATGTAGTTATTCCCATATACACTGCTAGACAAAAGAGACAAACAAAGGCCTAAAGAAACAGCTCTGAGACAAGAGAGACATCGAGAGCAAGAACTGGTTGTGTACTAGAGACAGCTTGTTAAAACCATGGTTAGGTATTGCAACAAACACTTACCTCACAAGAACAGAACTGGACTTTTGCTTAATCCATCTGATTTACACTTATTAAACGCCATTACAATCAATGTTAAACAAGATACCAGATTATAAACTAGAAGCCAAATCAACCATCATAATAAGACTCGAAAGGATTAGGTCAATTCAGTGCTTCTATGGCCTCTCCATATCCAAAAGCCAATAAAGCAAAGCAAGCCAACTATCTATCAAGAAGAGATCAATATTGAAAACAATAGTAACGAAAGAGTAACTAAATCTACCATATATATATATACATATATATACTAATAAACAGTATACGTGCTGTGCACATGAAGGTTGATCACTAATCCATGTTAGAATTAAAGTAATGATATAAAACAAATACTCTTAAAAAATATATAATAATTCATATATTAGCATGTTCATGAAGGTTGATCACTAATATATGTTAGAATTGAAGTAATGGTATAAGAAAAAATATTCTTAAAAAATATATAATAATTCATAAATTAGCATGTTCGTACTTTTATATTTAAAAATATCTAATTCAATAAAATTCATTTTTACTATCCTTTCTCTTTTTTAAAAAAATAAAACTTATAGCCCTTTTAATTATATAAAAAATTATATTAAATTTACTTTTATCTTTAATATATAAATAAAATAAAAGGACATTATTATATATAAATTTTAGATTGAGATATCATTAAATATATGAACATGCATTTTTAAATTATATATATATATATATGTGTGTGTGTGTGTGTGTGTGTGAGTGTGTGTGTTTCAAAACAATAGTTAGAAGAATTTGACATCAATGAGAATTCAGAATATGATGAACAATGAAGAATGGCAATTGAAATGGGCTAATACTTGCTTTACATAGGCAGCCCTAAGTAAATGAATCTTTGACAAGGAGTAGCAAAAAGAGCTCCAGAAATAAAAGTATAACCTGAACTTCTATACAATAACAATGAACATCGAGCAAGTTAACCTGTCTATTTCTCTTTTATTCCTTTTTCTTTGTATACTTTTCAGTCATGAATTGGGCAGTTCTGACTTTCTAGATGAACTACATACGGGCAAATCTCCACCAGATTCCACTGCTTCTGCCCTAGATCGCCCATCAATATGCATATTTTGAATGCCAGAAAACAACATCTCTTGGGGTGGCTGCAAAACCCAAAGCTTCCAGTCCCCACGTCTACGCAATTTCTCTCCCTAAACACAGAAGAAGGCCATAAGTACACTCATCCATTCAATAAGTAGTAGTGTTAAGAATGTCCATGAGGCTTACTTTTAGTTCTACAATTGTTGATGGTCGCACCGCCTTGAGTATCAATCTAGTATCACCTTTTGCAATTTCTTGCATCTATGATAGATGAAACCAGAAAAGAAGACCAAATAAGGAAAATAATTAAACACTGGGAGATAGAATATATATATATATATATACAAGGTGTAGTAGAAATACTTCTAAAAGTGAGACTGCCAATTGATAGTTTTGACCTTAGCTACTGAGTTAGTCAAAACATGGAGTTCTCTGAGGTAAAATGCACAAATCAACTAATTGAGGACAGATTTGTGAAGAATTTGTGTTCTGACAAGAGAGAGACATTTGATGAAGACACACTTTCCTTCGAAATCGGACAAAAAGTTCAAGCATCCAACACCTTTTATCTAAAAGTGAAAAACATTAAAGCAAAAATACTGCGAAGTTTTTCTTTTATCCCCTTTTGACTTTGCTCTCTACACAAAAAGATAGAACCCTCTCTCTCTCTCTCTCTCTACACAAAAAGATAGAATCTCCTCTCTCTCTCTCTCTCTCTCACTCACACACACGCAGGCACACATCAAATACATCTCTCATATACTTTTTTTTGTTTAACATTTAATACATCCTTAAATAATATATTCTCTCACTATCACATGTACTCGTATTTGATATATGTTTCAACAAATTAATCTCTCCCCGATTTAACTAAATGCATTTAGACGAATGCAAAACTTCTCTCTCTCTCTCTCTCTCTCTCTCTCTCTCTCTCTCTCTCTCTCTCTCTCTCAATTTTAAGTAAGAACTAGAGGGTGGCACGTGCAGTACTGCATGCAGTCAAAGATAAGACTAAGAATTCCCATTGTCTCGTTTTTCAAAAAAATCTTTTCAAAAGAGAGAATTTAGTTCTACATCATTGTTGAAATAACTTAAAACAAGTGGGGAACGGAACACATCTTCAAAATAGAATAGATAAAAGAAAATGTCAAAAACGTCGCAAAAAAATATTAAATGTTTATTGGATATAAAAGGTAAATTTTGGAAGGAAAAAAAAGTGTTGGTAAGGTCTTAATTAGCATTATATATAGTACAAATAGATGGTGGCATGTGCAATACTGCATGTAGTTAAGGATAGGATAAAGAATTCCAGTTTAGAAAAAGTATATTGGTAGTAAGAAAATCTTTTCGAAAGAGTGAATTTAGGGCCACATCATTATTGTAGTACCTGAAAGGAAGTGGGAACGGTTGCAAGAGTTTGACTGCAACCGCAACACATCTCAAAAATAGGATTGATAAAAGCAAAAGTAAAAAATGCTCCACAAGTACTAAATATTTTACTGAATATAAAAGGCTAAAAAAGATTATTTTGGCACGCTTTGTGAGACAGGTCTTGGTGTTGTACAAGTATAGATATATTTGATTATATTTTAATATCGTAAAGATTGTTTTGAATAAAAGAGTTTGCTTTTTGGCACGCTCTCCTAAGCACCCTCTTCCCTTATATTAATATATTATATACTAGTGGGCAGCACGTGCTATACCTGTACAAATTATTTATTTACATATTATATCATTAAATTATATAATTAAGTTTTGAAGATATTTTAATTGACAAATGATAATAATAAATTAATTATTGAATAAAAAGTCATAAAAATGGATGTCATTGGAAAGATTTCAATGAGAGCTATCTAATAGATCTATTTTTAGTGCAAATTGATAAATGTGTTGAAAGATATTAACTTCTAAAAGTATTTGCATTAAAACGTTTTCCCCCCTAAAAAGTAAGAAACTAACCATTTTTGAGATTTGAACTGACGCAAGGCTTAAGTGATTGGATAACGAAAGGTTTTTAAAAGTTAAAAGGGTTTTAAGGAAATAAAAAATGGGTCAGGCTTTGTCTACATCAAGACCGTACCTTCTCTTTAAATATAGTATAGATGTTTATCACCCTTTAGAATTAAAGTAACATTTTGATCTATGAAACAAATTTTTTTTTTTTATAATTTCTATATTCTAAATTTCTCTTATATGAATAAAATATCCTCTAAAATATTATAGTATGTATATACAAACACATAGACACATACATACAAGTTTTGGAGGCATTCTGGATCTTAGGATATATAGCCCTTCACTCTGCATCCTGCTAACTTAGGTCTTGACTGATTTAAAAAATAATTCAAATTACAATAAAAAATGTGAAACAAGCTAGTTTAAATTACATGCATTATGATTCTCTACATTGTGATATCCTATGTATGTCATTCTGAAACTTAAGAAGCAATTAATAAAAGTAAAATACATATAAGAGTTAGTTAAAACGCTGATTAAACAACAACATGAGATAACACTCCATTCAAAAAGGCAGTCATAAACCTAAAAGGTCACAAGTAACCTATATGGTCTATCTCTAGCTCAAAGCACTAGGTAAAAGTGGAACCACTAACTTCAACAGCTAAAAAATTTGGCCCGTTTATGTTCCCTAGCTTCTCTCCCTATTGTATTAACCACAATCTGAAAGACTAAAACTTTGCCTAAAATTATAGCAATTTTAAGAAGACCAAGGTGTCATAACTCATAAGTAATATAACCTCAATACTACCAAAACATAATATCAGTATGGTCCAACAAGGAATTAATCCCACAAAGAGGAAAGAAATCTGGAATTGATGCTTTGGCCTATAATAGTCTCAAATGAAGTGAGCCAAAAGAAAAGGTTTTTTGCTCCTCCCAACTCTAGAAATGCAGGCAGGAATTTAGGCCTCAAAGCATACAGCCATAGGCTTGTGAAAGACCACAGGCCAGCAACGTGTGCATCCCCTTGGATGGAATTCACGATTGTCCAGCCCATTAAATCCCATTGAGAGTCCAACGAATGACACATTAGCATTTAATTATTTACATTTTATTATTTAATTAGCTGTTCTGTTCCTTGATAAATTGATCATGTAAATTAAGCTTTTAAAAAATAGCCTCACGTGATCAGAGTGACAATTAAATAGTTATATTTATTTCCCAGCTAGTTGGGTCAACAGTAAAATCACAATGACACATCAGGACTTGGTTATTTTTATTCTATTAGTTAGACATTTGGTTCTATGGCTGCCAACAAGCCGAGCTAGCTCAGCTAAGGCTCGAGCTCAGCTTGATGAGCCAAGCTTGGGTGGGCTCTGCTCGATTAAAGTCAGCTGCTTACTTTATAGTAAAATATATTTATAAATCTATATTATTCATAAAATATAATCATTCATAGATTTTTAATTCTTCTTTAATGTTATATATGCCAAATTCATGGACTATGTAGATTTGTAATTAATAGGTTACGGGTCCATATGGCTGAATAACATTATTGGACTGAAGCAAGTTTTTACTACTAGCCGAGTCTGAGCCAAGCTGGGCAAAACTCAGCTCAGCTCGTTTATAGCAGTATAGCACTATTTGGTTCCTTAATGGGTCAAAGAGTCTTTCAAATTAATTTTTCAGAATTCTAGTTCCCGATTCCGGATAGAAAATTATAGAACTCAAGCTGTCTTCCATCATGTATCTTTTGTAAGAATTAACAATTTGCATACCGTTCACATGTTCTATCTATATCCTATAGAAGTGGCCTCAAAAATCAAAGATAATAGCTTACTATCTACAAGAAATTTGTTCAAGTCTACCCTACCATATCCATTATAGCTACTCTACATTCAAGATTAAGAAATCATCACCAAAGCACATGCAAAACTTAAAATGAAGGTACAAAATAATTTGGGAAAACTAATTGTTCTTTTTTTTTTGATCGATAAAAGTGTTAATAGTATATTAATAT
This sequence comes from Pachysandra terminalis, assembly GCA_031762675.1. NCBI lineage: Eukaryota > Viridiplantae > Streptophyta > Magnoliopsida > Buxales > Buxaceae > Pachysandra > Pachysandra terminalis. Next base: position 111 of record JAUPMG010252148.1, on the reverse strand, counting down.
AAAAAGGTAAAAAAGAAGAAATAAACTGTACAATAAGGTAACCCAAAGAGAGAAAAGAAAAATTACATGTCTACATATCCCAACAAAGCCCCCACTTACAACTGAACTCTT
>JAUPMG010252138.1:0-21809 GCA_031762675.1 Pachysandra terminalis | reverse complement strand
TTCATTTAAATCCTTAATAATTTGAGAAGAATATTGCGATGTTGACCGCCGTTCTCCCGTAGTGGAAACGAGGGTTGCGTCTCGTCTCCATTAGACCGGATCGGTCCAATAGTGGTTTCGGGACGTGATAGAAAGATTCAAGATCAAGGATGGAAAGGAAACCAATAGGTCTAAAATTTTTAAAGGGAATCTAGATCAACAGAAGAGGCAAAGAGCATAAGGAACGGGGATCACTTCAAGTATGGGAATGCAGGGATCTAAGTGTTTTAATTGTCAGAGGCTAGGACATCATCAAAAGGATTGTCGTTTACCAAGGAGGACGCAGCAGAATTCATTTCAGCAATAACAATTTGTTTCAAACCTCATTACCAACAACAAAAGCCGATACAGAAACAACAACCGAAGAGAACAAGAACGGAGTGCCACAACAGCAGCAACAAACTCAACAACAACTAGGAGAAGTAATGGAAGGTACGATTCGAATCTCTCATACCTCAGCAAGGGTTTTGTTTAATATGGGAGCATCTCATTCTTTCATAGCATGTTTGTTAGTTGATTGTTTGTGTTTACCTTTGGAAGAGTTGGAAAAAGTATTAGTAGTAGTGAATCCGGTTGGTGGTTCAGCATATTTAGGGAAGATTTTTAAATCTTTCTTAATCATTGTGGGTGAGTCGACATTACCGATAGACCTAATTGTGCTTGACATGAAGTAGTTTGATGTTATTCTCGATATTGATTGGCTAACTGCATATCACGTGCAAATAGACTGTCACAACAGAATTATATCTTTTCTGTTACCTGCTGAAAGTATGGTGAAGGTTGGAGGATCTAAGTCTAAAGTGTTAAATCGGTTGGCATTTTTGGACTTATGGTCAATGGAAGAGAAGGATGGATGGGAGTTGATCCCAGTTGTATGTCAATTTAGAACTTTATTCCAAGATATACAAGGATTACCTCCTAAGAGAGAAATCGAATTTCGTATTGACTTAGCTTCAAGTGCTAATCCTATTGCTTTACCAACGTATCGCAGGACACCTATTGAGTTGAAGGAATTACGAGTTCAATTGGATGAGTTACTTGCATTGAATTTCATTACACCGAGTTCATCACCATGGGGAGCACCAATTCTATTTGTGAAGAAGAAGGATGGATCATTAAGACTATGTATCGACTACTGAAGATCGAACCAAGTTACAGTGAAGAACAAATATCCATTGCCAAGAATAGAAGAATTGTTTGATCAACTGAAGGGAGCAAGATGTTTCTCGAAGATAGATCTCAGATCGGGATATTATAAATTGCGGATCAAAGAGGAAGACATTCCGAGGACATCATTTAGGACGAGGTATGGACACTTTGAGTTTGTAGTAATGCAATTTGGTTTGACGAATGCACCAACATTAGAGCTGGAAATCGGGCGAGTTCGGATTGGGTTAACATAGGGTAGTAAGAGGTTGACCTCAAACCCGAACCAGCCCGTATAATAAACGGGTTGAGATTACTCAACCCGCTCTAACCCGTCTGACCTGTCTTTTTTTTAATCTTTTAAATTCCTCCTAATATGGGTTCGTGGAGACAATTTGCACCACAGCCAAAGATCAACTTCGACAAGTTGTAATCACACATCAGCAACGCTCAACAAAGAGCAATCCAACATCAACAACAACATATCCCATATCTAAAACAACAAAACCAGCATAGCAGCAACAGTAGTGGATGGACACGACAAGCATAACATGCAACATTGACAAGCACTAGATCAATCGTACTAAACCATCACCTCACCAAGCGTCAAGTCCCCAACAGAAATCAGCAAACTCATCAGGAGCACCAAGACAATGACATAATAAAGAACATGGGCACAGGAAGTTGTGCACAGGGGGTATCAATGCAGTGATTTCTGGGAAGCACTCCCAAGATAGCACACACAGTAGGTTCAGGAAACGTCGTGCTTTGTTGTTGACCTCAGAAGAAGGAAGAGGAGAGGGACAATATAAGGGATGGAAGATGAACCTCAAAACCTTAATCTTCAGGCTTCCTCAGTTCTTTTCTGTCGTACAAGAATGTGAGAGGGTGGAAGATACTAGAGAGAAAGGGCAAATGAACCTCAAAACCCTAATTATCATTTGGCTTATATATGGGTTACCTAATTCATGTACAATAACTAAAGTATATAAGTTTTTATCTATAGTCGTAACCCGACGGGTCAGATGGGCTAACCTGAAACTGACCCGCGGGTTGAAAAGTTGAACCCAAACTTGCTAAAATGTAGGCGGGTTCGAGCGGGTTGACGGGTCGGGTTAGAGATTTCCAACTCTAACTAGCATCTTTCATGGATATGATGTAGCGTATTTTTAGACTTTATTTTGATAAAGTTTTGGTAGTGTTTGTGTATGATATATTGGTATACTCTAACACCAAGGAAGAACACGAAGAGCATCTCAGAATTACAGTACAGACTATAGTAGATAATCAATTGTATGCTAAATTTTCTAACTGTGATTTCTAGAGAGAGGAAGTGAAATTCTTAGGACATTTAGTGTTTAAGTATGAATTTCAGTAGATTCAGAGAAGGTAGAAGTAGTACTAAATTGGGAATAGCCCAAGAACATAGCAAAATTAAAGTTCGTAGTTTTCTTTGATTGGTGGGTTACTGTAGAAGATTCATTGAAGGATTTTCTTACGTGCAATACCGTTGACCAAGTTAACTAGGAAAGGAGTTAAGTTTGTTTGGAGTGAAGAATGTGAGAAGACTTTTGCAGAACTTAAGGAAAGGTTGACAACAGCTCCGGTGTTAACTATTCCTGTAAGTAGTGTGAAATTTGTGATCTATGAGGATGCATCTTTATTGGGATTAGGATGTGTTTTGATGCAAAAAGGAAAGGTAGTAAGATATGCTTCAAGACAACTCAAAATTCATGAGAGGAATTATCCCACTCATGATTTGGAGTTGACTACGGTAGTATTTGCTTTAAAGATATGGAGACATCATTTGTTTGGAGAAAATTTTAAGGTATTTTTTGATCATAAGAGTTTGAAGTACTTGTTTTCTCAAAAGGAATTGAATATGAGGCAAAGAAGATGGATGAAATTAGTCAATGATTATGATTTTTCATTGCAATATCATCCGGGAAAGGCTAACGTAGTAGCGGATGCATTGAGTAGGAAGCCTAGAAGCATTGTAGCTCATATGATGATACAAGAGTGGTTACTTTATCAAAATCTTGCAGAAGTTGGAATAGAGATCGTCATCAAAGAGCATAATTATTGAACTTCAAAAGAAGAGTTATGGTTACAAGAGTTGGTGACAGTTGAACAGAAACCAGATTGGACAAAGGAAGAAGATGGAAGAATCAAATTGAAAGGACGACTTTGTGTACCAAATGATGAGGATGTAAAGAGAGAAATTTTGGAAGAAGCTCACAGATCTAAATATTCTATTCATTTGGGAGGAACTAAGATGTATAATGACTTGAGGAGATATTATTGGTGGAGGAAGATGAAGGTTGACATTACACACTTTATAGCTAGATGTGTTGTTTGTCAACAAGTGAAGGCGGAACATTAGAAGCAAGTGGGAGCTTTACAACTATTACTGATTGGAGAGTGGAAATGAGAGCATATATCTCCTCAAAATAGCCATGATAGAAAACACCCTCTTCCTTTTAGGGATCGGTTACCCAAAGGCAGGAATAGCCATAACATGACTCATGTATACACAACCACAACATACCCTCTTATCTCAAGAGTTCTAGAAAGACACAGTGATCACTTTGGGATCACTCTAAAATCTCAAACATACAGTGATCACTTCTGGAGTTACTCTTAAACATTTACATATAGTGATTACTTCTGGAATCACTCTTAAACATATACATAGTGATCACTTATGAATCACTCTTAAACTCAACCATACCAACACTTGGGCTACATAGGAACCACTTTCACACCCCGGATTCTGATGCCCGAATCCCTAGGTGGGTGGCACGGATCACGAAATGCAACCTTTGGGTTCCCAACCATGGAATGTGGCAGAATAACCAAAATAGAAATAATAATGGTCTAAGAAGTATCATTAACCAATCAGAGTGCGGAAGAAACTAAATTATGTAATTCAAATGGCTTCATAAGAGCCTACAACCCATAAATAATTAACTAACTCAACTGTCCTATTACATCAAATCTAACTATGAATTGAAAATAGAAAGCAACTAAAAACAATACCGATCCACGCTATCATCCAATCATTTTAACCTGCAACAGTAACAGGTTGCGTGAGCTTGGAATGCCCAGTAAGAAGTAAACTCTGTCGTCCATACTCAAGGAATCACATCAGTCCAAACATCATACATTATCATGAAATAAACAACAATCATATGCCAGTAAACACATTTATATAAATCAATCCATATCGCATAAGAATTCCAGCATGCCAATCAATGCATACAAAAGCGCTCAACTATCCGTTGATCAGCCGGTTCACAACTATCCACCAACAATTATCCCACATGTATAGCGTGGTTTTATAGGATTCGCAACCTACCGGGCTCAATTCCCGAAGCTATTTATACCCTTTTTAGGAATTAACACCCAATGACGGTCACCCCTAACCTTTTTGGGAATGAACACCCAAGGACGGTTCCCCTAACCTTTTTTGGGAATTTATATCCAAGGATTGGTCATCCCTAACCAAGTATCTACAATCCATCTTCCAAATCTGTGGCTGCCCGGTTGACTGGACTCAACCATCAAACAAACCAGTAGGATTGCCGGTGATAATATCCTTCGGAAGCTATTCGTGGGCCCATACTCACAAATAATCCTTGGGACACCATCACAAGCTTCCTTTTCATCATACCAGCATAATAATCACATGTTAAAACAACCAATTCAATCATATCATAAATCAAGTTACAACCATTGTAGACACCCCAATTTGCACCGATGTGCAGTTTCCCCTTGTTTTGCAGCTCCATGATGGCTTGGCTTGAGAATCGGCAATTTCTAATCTTCCTTTGAATTCCATCTCTGCTATGTGTCCAAAATCCATGAAAATCTCATAAATCTATGAAAATGACCAAAATGACCCTAGCAAACCACTTTCTTTTCTTTTTTTATACATCAAAACCCACTATTTTTTATTTTTTTTCTTTTCTTTTTTATACATCAAAACCCACTATTTTTTTTTTCTTTAAAAATTCCCTTTAAACTTATTCAATTCTCTAGTTTTAATAACCCCCCCCCCCCAAAAAAAAAAGATTTATTTTTTCAAACAACCCCCCTCCAAGACAAACCCCAACCAAATAGTCTCTTCTAGACGTTCTCCAGTGGTATGTCCGGGAGGGCCGTTTACTCACTTGCATTATCATCATTTTTATATTGCACTTGAGTATGTTCTCCAGTGGTATGTCGGAGAGGGCTGTTTGCTCACTTGCACCACATCATCATCATCATTGCACTTGAGTACATTCTCCAGTGGTATGTCTGGGTGGGCCATTTACTCACTTGCATTATCATAATTTTTACGTTGCACTTGAGTATGTTCTCCAGTGGTATGTCCGAGATGGCCGTTTCTTATTTGCATCTACATCATCATCATCATTGCACTTGAGTACATTCTCCAGTGGTATGTCCGGGAGGGCCGTTTGCTCGCTTGCACCACATCATCATCATCATTGCACTTGAGTATGTTCTCCAGTGGTATGTCCGGGAGGGCTGTTTGCTTACTTGCATCCACATCATCATCATCATCATCATCATTGCACTTGAGTACGTTCTCCAGTGGTATGTCCAGGAGCGCCATTTTCTCACTTACATCTTCATCATTACATTGCACCCGAGTACGTTCTCCAGTGGTATGTCCGGGAGAGCCGTTTGCTCACTTGTATCATCATCATCATCATCATTGCATTGCATTGGAGTACGATCTCCTTAGGTATGGCGGGACAGCCATTTGCATCATTCATACATCGTTGCATTGTCATGCATACATTAACATCATTATCATATCTTCTAAGATACTCTAAAAGTTGCCTTTTGCTACAGGTTACAGGGTATCCATCACTCATTCTTTGGTTAATCTGACTTTGAACATAGCTCCAAAGAAGTCATACCAACCCGTCCGAAGCCCTTATCTCCTCCGTTCAAGAATGGATCAAGAATGGACCATGAATCAGAATATTCTACAAATCTCGTTCTGAGATTATCTAAAATAGAAGAAGACCTTTTAGCAATGTCGAAGCTGCAAACCTTCATGAAAAGCATTTCCAGTGCTACCCCAGAGCATAATCATACGTCAACTTCAGACATGATTCCACAGCCTGCATTGATTACTCTTCCAGTATCTGCTCCGCAGCAACCACCTCCAATGTTTGCTCCGCAACAATCACCTCCAATGTTTGCTCCGCAACAATCACCTCCAATGTTTGCTCCACAACAATCACTACCATTGTCTGCTCCACAACCATCACCACCATTGTTTGTTCCACAACATCCTCCTCCCCCACTCTATGTTCCTACGCCAAGTGCAGAGTACAACCATGAAGAAGAAAAGAACAGAGGGCAAGGCAGGAGTATTCAAATAGAAACCTGATGAATGAGATGGAGGATATTGAAGAAGAGTTAAGGCGAGTACGTGGTACAGATGCATTTAGGGCTATCCAATTTAAAGATTTATGTATGTTTCCAAACATAAAGTTACCACCCAAGTTCAAATGCCCAGATTTTGAGAAGTACAGTCAAGCAGGTTCCCCATTAACACATCTATGTATGTATTGTGGGGCGATGTGTGCTTACGGAGGAAATGAGAAGCTTTTGATTCAGATGTTTCAGAGAAGTCTTTCCGATCCAGCTCTAAAATGGTTTGCAACACTTGATCATAACAAGATAAGAAATTGGGAAGACATGGCCAACTCCTTCATCCAACAGTATGGATTTAATGTAGAAATTGCACTAGATCGGTATCAACTGATGTACAGTCCAAGGGTAAGGATGAAATAATGCGGGAATACGTCCAGAGGTGGAGGGAACTGGCGGCACAGGTGAGACCTCCAATGATGGATCGAGAGATGCTCTCGACATTCATCTCTACTTTGGATCCGCCATATTATGGCCATTTGGTTGGGCAGGTCGATGCCACCTTCGCTTCTTTAATTTTGGTAACAGATCGAGTCGATGATGGTCTCAAGAAAGGAAAATTTGTAGATCCCTCTGCAACCTCTAGTAAACAGTCTAATACATTTGGTAATGGGCAGAAGAAACAGTTCAGTAAAAAGGCTGATGAAAAGAAGAAGGAAGGGGGAAACTCTGTCAATTTCATCCAGAATCCTTTTGTCATACCAACTGTTTCCAACCAGCAAAATACCCAGCCAACTTAGTTCCATCAGAATAGCCAGCCACCTCAGTTCCAACAAAATATCCGACCACTACAGTATCAACAGAATCCCCACTAACAACCAGTTGCTCAAAATCGGTTTAATAATAATCAGCTTCGAAAGGAGCAAGTGCTTACTCCCCTTTCGATGAAACTCACTGAACTCCTCCCAGTTTTACTCAAAGGAGGTTATGTGACAGTTGCTCAACCCAATCCAGAAGCATCCAAAAGCACTTGATATGATCCTACCGTTCATTGTGAATACCACATGGGTGCACCGGGGCATCCCACTGAAAGATGCTGGGGTTTCAAACACAAGATGCAAGATCTGTTGGATGCAGTAAAACTTGTTTTTGATTCTACCCCACCCCAGCAGGCATAAGGAAATGTCATTAACAATCCTATGCCACCTCATAATGGGGCAGGTGCATTTGGAGTTAATGCCATATCAGATTCCGAACTAGATTTTGACCCAACAGATTTGATCGCACCTATTGGAACCAGGGTCAGGGTGCATTTCAGACATGGTCCTACTTCAGCATCAGTCAGCCTGATTTTTGGTTCTCTACCAGAACAAGTCTCCCATGACATAGCTAATCTGAACCTCAACCCTACTGCAACTAGTCAAACCCCTTTAATCATCCATGTACCACAATTACCCCTAAGTACCCAACAACCTTTAGTCATCCATACACCTACCCCTACTTTGGATAATCCTCCACCTCTAGTCTTCAAAGTTCCACCACCAATCACCATTAATCCACCGCCTAATTATGTACCATCTCTCGCTACCTACAATAATCCCCCACCTTTCGTCCTTCACATCAAGCCAGACCCTTCATCTATATCCATCAAACCTCCAAAACCCTTCCCTTACCTATCAGACCGAGCTGTGCCATGGTCTTATGAGACTATCATTGTACCCATTACAGGAAGGAGAAAAGAAAGTACATAATTAAAAGTTGATGCCATTACAAGATCTGGAAGAGTCATACACATGAATGAGGAACCGATTGAGGAAAAGAAGCAGAAGAAAGCAGAAAAAGAAGAATATAACAGGAAAGACCAAATAGATGAAAAGGAGAAAAATGAGGCACAATCAAAGGAAGCAGAACAGAAAGGCACAAAAGGAGAGGATGGAAAAGGAAAAGAAGTAGCCGATGGAGTAGCAAAAAAAAGGAAACTGAAAGGGAAAGAAAAGGTCATAGAAGAAGAGGGGGAAGACAAGAAGAAAAATAAGAAAAGAAGCAGGGTCACTGATGAAGAGGTAGTTGAATTGGTTAAAATTATCCACAAGAGTCAGTACAGTGTGATCAACCAAGTAAGAAAGCTACCTAAACAGATATCCATCTTAGGACTTATCCTAACATCCGAATATCATCGAGATACACTACTGAAAGTCTTGAATGATGCCCATGTACCAGGAAATATTTCTCCAAGTCAACTAGAGAGAATGGTTGGACAGATTCTTGTGCCAAATGTCATCACCTTCACAGAGGACGAGTTGGTTTACACCAATCGAGGCCATGTGGAGCCCTTGAACATAATGGTTGTCTGCAATGGAATGGCAGTTGTAAGGGTACTCCTTGATAATGGATATGCCTTGAACGTGTGCCCATTGTCAACTTTTAAAAAGTTAAATCTAGATAGATCATACATTCGTTACAACGGAAGAAAAATCAGAGCATTTGATAGCTCGCGAAGAGACTCCTTGGGAGAGTTGAACTTCCAGTGACGATCGGTCCGTATACATTCCAAATTGACTTTGAGGTGTTGGACATTCCTGCGGCTTTCAACTTTCTATTGGGAAGGCCCTGGATCCATACTGCTGGGGCAATGTCCTCGTCACTCCATCAAAGGGTGAAATTTATGGTAGATTAGAAACTGGTAATTATACTGGGTGAGAACTTGATAAAAGGAGAGAGGATCCTAGATGTTCCCTATATGGATATTGATATGACTTCAGAAAATCTCATGTATCACTCTTTCCAGTTCGAGTCTGTCAACTACATACCTGAGGGTCGAGAACTAAAAAAGCCTAGATTATCCCAAGCTGATATGATGATTGGGAAACTCTTCGCTAAATGGAAATTCCATCCGGGCATGGCTTAGGAATTAACGAACAAGGAATCTTGGAATGGGTTGAAGCAAAGATTGCAACTCCCTGGTTTGGGCTAGGTTACGAACCTCGAGGAAAAGATTGGGCTAGAAATATGACTAAGAAATGAGAAATACGGCTAGCAAGGTATGAATTCCGTGAGCCTAACACGATAAATCTGGGAGATATCCCACATCGTAGCTATTCATTTCCTCGCTTGACTTACATTTATTAGCCTGATCTTCTCGACGTTGAGCTGGAAGTGGCTCTAAAGCCAAGATTCACTATCCCGAGAAGGCCAAGTAGGACTACCAAGGGTGATCCTTTTCGTCCCAATTTCACAAGGCAAGAGTCCAACAATACCTCTCCTTTAGAGCACCTTTCAGACACAGAGTTTGAGTCTTCATTTCTTTCCTCACTCTTGAAGTCTTCAACTACCTCGGCATCAATTGTGTCGTCTCCCCCTCACAGTCTGGGGGATGACTTCTACTCATTTTGTGAAAATATCAGCTCACTGTATCCGGATATTGATGTTGAAGCAGAACCATCTCAGACCAATGCTGAAACCATTTTCATAGAAGAGACAACTGAGCCAGAGCAGCAAAAGAAGAGGAAAGCCGAATTCATCCCTCCTATCGATTGAAGCCAGATAGTCGTTCCAATTCAAGATGAGCTTGACTTAACTTTTCCTCCACAAGAGCCAAGCACAGACGGCACTGTAGATATTAACGTCATCGAAGGTGATCAACCACTTTTGAAACCTCCAGTCGTCTATTTAGCTGAAGAAGGATGCATTTTGAATAATTAGGAGGTGTACCCAGTAACTCTTGAAACGGAAAAGGGCGCTTTCGTGTCCTCACTTGCGCAAAAAAAAAAACGTCATTAACCGTATCCACTTTTCCTGAGGTTCAGCACTTTAATAAACCTTCGACCTCAGGAAAAGAAATTTATGAAGGTTCAAAAAAGATGTTAGAAAATCTTTTAGAAAAAGACTTTACATTTCCTGTTGTTAAGCATAGTGTTTTTAATAAAATTTTCAATGAAAAATTGGCATTTTCTTCGTATTATTATGATCTTGATAAACATGATGAATCATTTCCAAATGAATGACTTCGACATCGAGCTTGACTTTAATCTTATGGGGATCGAAGAAGAGATTGATGATGGAGATGACGTTCCTAATGAGTTCAAACACTTAATGGAACATCATGACAGGGGTGTTCAGCCCAATATCAAAGAAACTGTACCCATTAATTTGGGGACAAACGAGAATCCTAAAGAAGTGAAAACCAGAGCCTTGTTGTCTCCCAGACAAAAGGAGAAAATGATTGCATTCCTCAGAGTATATATAGATGTATTTGCTTGGTCGTATCAAGATATGCCGGGACTTGATCCAGACCTTGTTGTTCATAGACTGCCAATCTTGCTAGAATCCAAGTCTGTGAAGCAGAAATTGAGGCATTTGAGGCCAGAATGGACTCTTAAGGTGAAAGAAGTAACGAAGCAATTCAATGCGGGATTTCTAACAGTGTCAAATTATTCGGTTTGGCTTGCAAATATTGTGCCTGTTCCCAAAAAGGATGGAAAATTCGGAATGTGTGTGGATTATAGGGATCTGAACAGAGCAAGTCCAAACGATGATTTGCCACTCCCACACATCAATGTTTTGGTTGAAAATACTGCTACACATTCGATGTTCTCCTTTATGGACGGATCTCAGGGTATAACCATATCAAGATGAATGAAGAGGATCGTGAGAAGATCGCATTTATTACACCGTGGGGAACTTTTTGCTACAAGGTCATGCCCTTCAATTTGAGAAATGCCTGAGCAACCTATCAAAAGGCGATGACAGCACTCTTCCACGACATGATCCACAAAGAAATGGAAGTATAGGTGGATGACACGATTGTGAAATCCCGTACAAAAGAAGATCACCTAGTAAATCTCAAGAGAGTATTTTATTGTCTCAGAAAGTACAGGCTTCGATTGAACCCAACAAAGACCTCAAGAAATTATTGGGATTTATTGTCAGCTGAAGATGTATCGAAGTTGATCCCGAGAAAGCAAAGGCTATTATCAACATGCCAGCACCAAAGACTGAAAAGGAAGTGAGGGGTTTCTTGGGAAGAATTCCATACATAAGTCGGTTCATAACTCAATTGACTGCGACTTGTGAACATATATTCAAGTTACTCAAGAAGAACCAACCCAAGATGTGGAACGAAAATTGTCAGAAAGCCTTTGAGAAGGTCAAGCAACAATTACTAAATCCTCAAGTTCTCGTACCCCCTGTGCTAGACAAACCCTTATTGATGTACTTGTCAATTCTGGATACTTCAATGGGTTGCGTTCTGGGACAACATGATGAAACGGGGCATAAGGAGCAAGCGATATACTATCTCAGCAAGAAGTTTTTGGAATATGAGTGTAGGTACATCCTTCTTGAGAAGACATGTTGTCCATTGGTTTGGGCTTCACAGCGTTTGCGTCATTATATGTTAGGGAATACAACAATGCTTATTGCTAGAATGGATCCTTTAAAGTATCTGTTTGAGAAGCCTGTCCTCACTGGTCGAACTACAAAGTGGGAGATGTTACTCTCAGAATTCACCATCAAATATGTCACACCAAAGGCCATCAGAGGACAAGCCATAGCAGATCATTTGGCAGAGCATCCCATCCCAGATTATCAGCCTATGTGTACAGACTTTCTGGATGAGTCAATATTATTTGCTCAAGAAGATGATGATACAGAGACCGGTTGGCAAGTTTACTTTGATGGGCCAGTCAATTCTTATGGAAATGGAGTTGGTGCCATGATCATAGAGCCGGATGGTTCACATATCCCCATGGCATCCAAGTTGAGGCTTGATTGCACTAATAACATAACAGAGTATGAAGCATGCATCTTGGGCTTAAGAGCCACTTTTGATATGGAAGTGAAAGAAATTGACGTATATGGAGACTCAAGCTTGATCATCTTCCAGATCACAGGAGAATGGAAGACCAGGGACCACAAGTTAGTTCCCTATCATGACTATCTGGAAGTATTGAGCGGCCGATTCGAAAGAGTATCCTTCAATTACATGCCAAGGACAAAATATCAATTTGCAGACGCGCTTGCCACTTTAGCCTTAATGTTAAGCATTCCAGAAGGGATTGACATTCGACCTTTGCGGATTAATGTGCAGAAGAAGCCATCTTATTTCTTAGCTATTGAAATTGGAGAAGCCTTGGTATTACGACATAGCCAGATTTCTTGAAGATAGAACTTTACCAGAAAATGCAACTCCAACAGAGAAGCGGGTTATCTAGAGGTTAGCATGACAATTCTTCTTAAGCGGCGGAAAACTGTATAAAAAGTCACACCATGAATTACTCTTGACATGTGTGGATGAGAACGAGGCGAAGAAGCTAATCAAAGAAGTGCACGGAGGATCTTGTGGACCCTATATGAACGGGATCATACTGGCCAAGAAGATACTTCGGATGGAATTCTATTGGTCAACAATGGAGACTGATTGCTGCCTTCATGTGAAAAAGTGTCATCTCTGCCAGATATATGCTAATAGAATCAATGCATCTCCTTCAGAATTGCATCCTATGACATCTCCTTGGTCTTTCTCCATGTGAAGCATAGATGTTACTGGGTCAATCACTCCAAATGCATCAAATGGACATCGTTTTGTCCTCGTGATGCTTGATTATTTTACAAAGTGGGTAGAAGCTGCTTCAAATGCCAATATCACAAGAGCGAATGTCCTCAAGTTCATCAAGACTAATATCATCTGTCGTTATAGCTTGCCAAGGGATCTCATATCAGATAATGCAAAGAATATCAAGAACGAGGATATCCGAAAGGTGTGTGAGTCATTGAAGATCGAACACCATTTTTCAGCTCCCTATCGGCCGAAGATGAATGGTGCGGTGGAAGCTGCCAATAAGAACATAAAGAGGATCGTTGAAAAGATGGCTGTTACTTACAAAGATTGGCACGAGATGCCTCCATACGCCTTGCATGCATATCGAACCTCCATCAAAACTTCAATTGAGGCAACTCCTTATTCACTAGTCTATGGTATGGAAGTTGTGCTGCTCATTGAGGTCGAAATTCCATCTCTCAGGATTCTAATGGAAGCAGAGCTTGATCAAATTGAATGGGTCAGAGCCAGATTTGAGCAATTGAACATGATTGAGGAGAAACGTTTGATAGCCATTTGTCATGGGCAGCTATACCAAAGGCATATGGCCAGAGTTTCTAACAAGAAGGTAAGGCCGAGAACCTTCCAGCCTGGGAATTTGGTGGTCAAGAAAATCTTACCGCATCAAGAAGATCCTCGCGGGAAATTCAAACCAAATTGGGAGGGACCCTACATAGTGAAGAAATTTCAATCTGGTGGAGCTCTAATTCTTACAGAAATGGATGAAGAAAATTTTCTAGAGCCGATCAACTCAAACTCAGTTAAAAGGTATTATGCTTAAATTAAAATTTTCCTGGAAATGATCAGAGGCCATCCTTGATACAATTCCAAGAACAACCAGAAAATCCTAGTTAAACCCGTTGAGCCTTATGTCTTTCTTTGTAACCTAAATCGGGACTTGCAACCCCACATTGGGGCAAAATGCAAGAAAATCAGGATACATTTTTGGGAAATACTGTGAATGGGAACAATGTATAAAAAAATGATGATGAAAAAGGATTAATGGACAAAATCAAATACTGGGGCAAGTCATAAACTGGGGCAATCCAGCAAAAAGAAGAGTTGTTTTAAATAAGCACGTCCCGATTGTCCTATTCCACAAAAATATGTGTTTTGAGCTTTTTTTTTTGTACCTTTTCTTCTTAAAACCAAAAACGTAGCCTTCATTTCGTCCTTTTATGAAGTCCTCTGATCAAGGTGAAATTTAGTAAAAGCATATCCTTTGAGTGTGTTTGGTAATGATGGAATATAAAATTTGCAAAAAAAAAAAAAAAAAACAAGTGCGATGAAAACTTGCAAGGGCGTCGTACACAAAAAATGTATGGACATGGGCTCTAGTGAAAACCTCAATTCCCGAAGCTATTTATACCCTTTTTGGGAATTAACACCCAATGACGGTCACCCCTAACCTTTTTGGTAATGAACACCCATGGACGGTTCCCCTAGCCTTTTTTGGGAATTTGTACCCAAGGATTGGTCACCTCTAACCAAGTATCTACAATCCATCTTCCAAATCTGTGACTGCCCAGTTGACCGGACTCAACCATCAATCAAACCAGTAGGATTGCCGATGAAAGTATCCTTTGGAAGCTATTCGTGCGCCCATACACACGAATAATCCTTGGGACACCATCCCAAGCTTCCTTTCCATCATACCAGCATAATAATCACATGCTAAAACAACCATTCAATCATATCATAAATCATGTTACAACCATCATATACGAAATAAGCATATTTGAGCAATGTAATGTTGGAATCAGTCTAATGAGATCAAAATACACATGTCCATGAAGTTCCAAGTCAAACAGACCAACATGGTCATTCTCGGAGAGCCGAGAGGTTGCCGAGTGGGTCTTGGTGTGCCTTCGGTGACCTTTCGGTGAGGACGGGGTCGCCGAGGTTACCGATAGAGATTTTTGGGTTTTTGGGTTTCTGTCAGTAGGTCAGGCTCGGCGTGCTATTCGTCGCACCGAGAGAGACTTCAGTGTAGTATCTAAATACTTTAAAAATCTCTCAGACGCTCGACACGCCTTCAGCGGGCCGAGTTGGGGTCTCGGTGACAATTCCAAGGACTTGAAAGTCCTTTGTGGCTCGGCGAGGCATTAGGCGCGCCAAGGAGGCCGTCGAATGGGTTCTGGGTAGGTTCGGTGAGGTGCTTGGCGCACCGGGGAGGTCGCCGAAGTTTGTGATTTAGCCAATTTGGCATGTTCTGGTCTCCTCTTCAACTCTAATCATAAAACCTTGTTAAGTGACTCTCCTTAACTTTGAATTCTGCACCAAACCCAATAATCCAACATTAGTAAAAATCGTTAAATTCATACTTACATGATTCAAACAATAATCATAATATCACACGTTAGTGAATTCTGAAAAACCAAAAGAATTATACAGATTTCACAACTTACCAGATTATGCTTGTTTTGATCCTAGCTTGTTCTTCCTTTCAGCTTCTTCTTCCTCTTCAAACTCAACCCAGCCACCAACATTTCTTCCTCTCTCTCTGCAAAACTCAAATCCTTCTTTCTTTCTTAAGTGTTGTCCACGTCCCCCCCTCCTAAGCTTTCTTATATAGATTTCAGATCTTCACCCAATCTTATGAGACAATCACAGTTTTCCTTCTTCTATTCAACTTTCTAATTCTAATCCAATTATTAGAAACTCTACCTTCAATTCTAATCTCCAACTATTTACTAACTCTTTCTTAATTATCTTTCTAACTTAATTAGATCACCCTTCTAGAATAATCTACTTATTTAATTAAGCTTAATTCTTTGTTTCGTCACTTACACGTGATCTACTAATTCTAGCTAATTAGTCATACCTTAATTACTCTATACTACTCCAATTCTTCTTTTATTTACAATCTGACCCCATATATTTACAATTTAGTCCCAATGCTATAATTTAGTTATAACTTTTAACTAAACTTAAGAATTACTTAGTTTATTGTCCCAAATTCTGGGTTAGGGTCACTACAACCTTCTCCCCTTAAAGAAATGTTTTCCCGAAATTTAGCAATGTTAGATTTCTAGAATATTCAATCATATAGTCTGTTATGCTTTAATCAAATTATAAATGCAACGTATGCTCACAAACAAAACAGTTTATATCATACTAATTCCATATAAAGTAAATTAATCAAACAAGTGTGTGTGTGTATAATACCTTCGATTACTGCGTTAGCCACCGTGTCACTACACTCATTCGTCTCCCCAATCGGGACATTGACTCTCCCTAGTTGGGATGGTCGTGTCATTGCTACCGGTTTTTACTCTTGCCTCCTAGGCTGTTTACAATATTTCTGAACATGACCTATCCTCCCATAGTTGTTACACTAAGGTGGTGGGCATGGCTGAGGTGGTGCCACCGGACTACCCATAGTGTCAACTGGAACCAACTTCTCTTCAGTCCTTTGCCTCCTATCTGTGCCTGGTTCTCCATTTCAATCTCTCTCCCTTGACCTATGAGTCTTCTCCCTATCTTGGTTACTTCTCTTCTTTTCTTGTTCTTGTAGGTACCTCACGTTATCTCTTTCCACCATCCTTGCACATTCTAAAGCATCTGAGTATTTCTTAAATCTTTGGGGTACCACCCTCTTCCTAATCGACAGTCGTAAACCTTCCTCAAACTTAGCAGCCTTGTCAGCTTCATCTGCGATGATGTGTGCTGCGTCGTCCATTCTCAAGGAATCACATCAGTCCAAACAACATACGTTATCATGAAATAAACAACACTCATATGGCAGTAAACACATTTATATAAATCAATCCATATTGCATAAGAATTCCAACATGCCAATTAATGCATACAAAAGCGCTCCACTATCCGGTGATCAGCTGGTTCACAACTCTCCACCAACAATTATCCTACGTGTAGATCGTGGTTTTGTAGGATTCGCAACAAACCAAGATCAATTCCCGAAGCTATTTATACCCTATTTGGGAATTAACACCCAAGGACGGTCACACCTAACCTTTTTGAATGAACACCCAAGGACAGTTCCCCTAACCTTTTTTGGGAATTTATACCCAAGGATTGGTCACCTCTAATCAAGTATCTGCAATCCATCTCTAAATCTGTGGCTGCCCAGTTGACCAAACTCAACCATCAAACAAACCAGTGGGATTGCCGGTAATGAATGAATGAATCAATCACATGATCTATAGTGGATGCAATGAAGACAAACAATCATGATGTAAATGTCAAGTGAATGAACCAAACTAACGTATCCTGATAAGTGGACCTCACCACAAAGCTTCTCAACCAAACCAATTCCGAACAACGTCCTAGGGACTACCGGAAGCCCCATCTTCATCCCGGGCACTAACCCATGGTATGAAGTCCATCTTGTACTAATTTACGAGTGTACCATACTCGTGGGATAGTGAACCTGTATAGGATCTCGCAAGCATCCTACCCTTATTTAAGTGGGCCATTTCACCCCACGGGTGTAGTCAACCCTCCGGAGGCTTTTTTTAGTTTCTCCGTAGATTTTCACCTCCCGATTCACTTATCATTCAGCTTTAGTCTAGTATGTTATGCAATAAATTAGGATTTCAAATGAGGATAGACAACGGAAACTATCCATGCGCCAATACACGCGGATAATCTGATTGCCAATCATCATAAGCTTCCTATGAGTTATCACACCACAATAATTGTACAATCGGTAATCCAAATCATTTCTAAGTCACATCCATATCAGACCTAGGGTGGGATGATGGTTACAACAACATCGGAACGCCTAGTTTGACTCCCCGCAGGTAGGCTAGATGCCTTCAGGTCAAAACTAGCTTCTAGAACTCAATCCCAATCAATGGCCAAAACCCTTCACCAACCACCCAAGGAATCCACGAAATCCTCTTCACTGTGTAATATTCCAGTTCGTCGCCAGGGTGTAACAACACGAAAAAATGAAATAGAAAATTCTTTTTTATACAAGGGTACAATAGTAATTTAATAAGATAAGCTATATCCTTAAACACTTATGTAATAAACTATATACTTACCCTAATCTATATTATTACATGTAGACCTTATATAAACACACATTAAAACATAATATATACTGTTTAAGGTTTAATTAATTAAGAGTTGGGCTTAATTTATTTGTCTTGGGCTTAATTAAAAGGAACTGAGCTTATAAACTTTAATTGGGCTTAAGTGATTAAGTATAGACCTTAATTAATTAATTAGCTTAATGCGCTTAAGGCCCAAACCCACAATTTAAACTTAAAACATAGTTAATCTCGTTTTTAATAAAAGCCTTATAGAAAACTTGAGTTAGAAAGTAGGATTCCCAAACAGCTTAAAAATTAAGTCTATTAGTTGTAATAGGATTCCACATTAAATAAGATAATAAAGGACTAAATCGAGTAAGGCTGGAACACTAAATAAGGATAATAGTGATTCTAATTAGACTAGGACTTAGTCATTAAAGAAAGATAAACCTTAATTAATCCTAAGATAAGTAGGATAAGACTAGATAAAGTAACCTATTAAGATTAGAACACTTTAAATCAATGGTTAGGATTTTGTAGGAACAATTAGATTAATTTAATGGTTAGGATTAAAAGTAAAAGGCTTTAAATCTGATTAGGATTAAAGTAGGATAACACCAATGGTTAACTCATACTAGAACTATGACACTTTAATCCAAGGGTTGTAATTAAACTACACTAATCTAAAGGCTATTAATTAAGACGTAATCCTAAACTAACTATAAATCTAGATTAACTAGGGGACACATCAAAAATATATATAAACACAAGAGGACGTGTGAATCATTAATCTAAAAGGGTGAGGGAGAGTGTGGGAGATTGCTGGAACTTTAAGAGCTTGGAGAAGAAGATCAAGTTCAGAACTTGAACTGAGAAGAAGAATCCAAACGACCGGCCAAGGTATGTAACTCAATTATGTTATTTTTTTTTGAATTAGGTGATATGCCATATTCAATGAATATGACATAGCACATTCAAGAACAACTGTTTTTCATAAAACTTTAAATTTCTAAAACAAATTCATTCCAACCAAGGTAAGATGTGATTTTGATTATTCTTTTGATTTGGTTAAGTTCGGAAATTGATTTAAATATGAGTCTTTGTTGAAGAAAATATCTAAAAATAACTTGTACATTGAAGTTCGTGCTAGTTTGCACTTTCTAGGCAAACTGGCGGCCTGCCAGCATGTCGGTTAGGCTACCAGTTCGCCCAGGTGGCATCCTACAGACCAACTGGCGTGCCTGTATCCTGCTGGACACCACTTATTAGTTTTGGAGTTCCTGCTTAGCCCACCGGTGTGCCGGTTAGCCTACCGGTTGCCCTGATTGTCTGTGAAGTGGGAAACCAGCTCCTGTCTAGCCCACCGGTGGCCAGCCGGCGTGCCGGTTAGCCTACCAGTGGCTATACCTGTTAAACCAGTCTCTGCTTGGGCTGCTGGTGGCCAACCGATGTTTTGGTTAGCCTACTGGCTAGCCTTAAGACCTTCTAATTATTTGTGTTTTGCCCCTGCCTAGGCTGCCGGTGGCCAAATGGCGTGCCGGTTAACCTGCTGGTCAGCCCATGTTGGGTTATTTGAGGACTTTCATCATGTATATTGAATTTCTGATGCAATGTATGAATTATCTGTTGAATTGTATTATATTATGACATGAATTGATGAACACTTTATTTGATTGATTTGAATATATATGTTGATATATGTGATTAAACCAAATTTGAATACCATGATTCATGTACCATGTTTAGTATATTCATATTGATCACTTAGACTTATTTCACAATTGTACACAAATTGTATGTTTAGTTAATATACACAATCACTACATGTGCACAGCATAGCCTGATTGCATTATTTACCATATTGCTGGTCATATGCTTGACTTTACTTTCAGATCTTCACATCAGTTGAAGATTCTGATCTAACTGAGCATTATTGTGATTTAAACATCATGATATGGTGAGGAAGTCCCGGATGGACTGATTTGCATGTGTTGAGGGACAGATCATCCCAATAGACCAATTTATTCATGGTGAGGGTGATGATCGCAATATTCCACATTATTTTCTTCTCCATAGCGTATTATTATACGTAACGGATGCCGAGTGAAATTAAGTTGGCATTCGCTTTTTGTAAGACTCACTGTGTTTATGATCCGATTTATGGATTGCTTGGATTTTTGCATTGCCCTGACCACAAATAAGTGGGGGAATTGTACCATCTTAGTCAAAATACATTAAAACTGTGATGGGCACCTAGAATATCTTACTTGAGTAGCCCGAATAGGGGGGATGGTTCGCTAAGACATCTTGCTCAGTAATTGATTGGTCTAGTGTGGGGCTTACATGACTTGAATTCTGAACAGCATGCATAATTGCAAAGCTTATGTTTTCGCATGAATCACACTTGGTGATTACCAATTCATTGTAGCATGAGCATGCATTGCATTTATTAATAACTGAACCTGCATTCATATTGCATTGCATTATATTGCATATCATATTTATTATATTATTGCAAATATTCTGCTTTTTGTCTATGTTATATCATTGGAGAGTGGCTTTGACCCTATTCCAAGCTAAAATATGATTTAATTGATTTATTTACTGAGATAAGTGTAGCTGACGCCTTTGAGCATAAATATTTCAGGATCTTTAGTTAGTGGATTGAAGAACCATGGGAATCATGGTGAAGACCAAGTCAAAGATGAAGATATTAGTTATGATTAGGATTCATTTGCTTATTTTAGTAGAATATGAAATAGGGATGATTTACTTGGATTTGTGTAATAGTTTGGTTAATAGAGATTTGACTTAAACCTGAGAATAGGCTATTTCTTTATTTGTTTTCCGCTGTGACTTACTTGATTGTTTTGGATGTAATAGACTTAGATTATCTTGATTAATTTGAGTATAATTATTTTCTTTAAGTTTTATTAATTTATTTGGTTTGTCTCTATATTACTTTTCACTCCCATAGGGGTATGGGGTGAGAATCACGGTTTGAACCTAAGGGATTCCCACATGAATTTTATTTAAGTTTGGGTAGTAACAAAAGTGGTATCAGGGCTTAAGTTTCCTGTGAACCTAAGTTTTTTGGCCTTGATACTAAAAGTGGTGTCAGTGCCTAAGTTTTCAAGTTTTTAAATCAAAATTCAAAAGTTTTTGATTGTCGATGTTTTAAATGTTTTCAAGGTGTTGATGTTTTAAAAAAAACTTTTGCGTGCTGTTTGTTAGAACTAACATTGGCTGCTAATTTAAGTGTGGGCAGATTTCCTTCTTCTTAAACAGATTGATATTCATTCTACTCATCTTGGAAGGAACAAGTTTTACGCAACAAGGTAATATTGATGTCAAGAGCACTATGGAGTAATCATGGAAGATCCAAAGCAACAAGGGAACTAGAAGAGCATATTAAGGTAAGTATCTAAATTTTTCTCAATCAGGGATTATCGAAATTTCCTTTATGAGGGTAGATTGTAGTAACCCAACTAAAACATAGGATTAATTTATAATTAATAAAAGTATAGAATATAAGGTGTGATTAATATAGGAGTTAATTTAAAATTTTAGTAGTTAGCTACAGATTTAACTTTCACTGCTTGTGATTGGTGGGTTGCACTATAGGAAACTAA
>JAUPMG010252129.1:0-21809 GCA_031762675.1 Pachysandra terminalis | reverse complement strand
CCGAATGAAAGGCAAATTCCAAGAAAGACCAGAAGTGGACCAACTTAGGACCTCACAGACTAAAGACTCTTTATTGACTGAAAGACGGAAAGTTCTGGGGAATCTAGAAGCCAAAATGGAATCCCCCCACCACAAGTCTAACCAAAAACGAATGGAAGACCCCCACCTGACAGAAAACATAACTACTATAATTATATTAGTAGCCTATTGTAACTTGTAAACAAGTACATGACATGTCTGTGTTAAAATATGTGCGAATATGTACATGGCTAAATCTACGGTCTGGGGCTTAAGAACCCTTAGTTTTGATCTTAAGCAGCTGTCAGCCAATGGATGAACTTAAAGCACTATAGTAATTCAAATTTGAATTAAAGTCATTCAAAGTGCTGGACTGTCAGATGTACTTGGAGCATGATCCAACAGTCAATAGCCACTTGAAAGCATACTTGACCGCCAAACAGTAGACACGTATATACATAGATATGTACATACATGTATGTGACCATTATCATATCCCCATTAGAACCAGACACTCAATTGGGCTAGAGCTCTAAGTGCTCACTTTTTCTACTAGGAAAGCACCTGAAATGTGGTTGAGCACCTAGTTCTAGTTTACCTAGGCTAGTTATTTTTTGGCTTTGGAAAAAAAAGGAAAAAGACTAATTGCATGGTGGCTGCATTTAACATTGATTATTTCAGCCTTGGGTCACAGGTGTCTGGTTGCCTAAGTGACTCTTTAACAACATTGTGGGAATTAAAGGAAAGAAATTGGTCTACGTTTGAAGGGTTTTATTTCAGTAAGGGTATTTTTGGTAGTTTCTTTTCATTTTCCCTTTTTTTTGATCAGTAGAATATGATATTATCGTATTATATTGTAAAAGTAAAGGGACAAAACCCTCTCTACACGAACAGTATGACAGTAAAAGAAACAACTAGCTTCCAAACATCAATTACAATTTCCATAACCCTTCCCCATTATATACAATATCAGAAAAAGACACCACTATAAATTCTGGTAACACCAACTTTAGGCACCGAGAAGAGACATAACCCTTTAAATTATGTGATTTGCCTTTCTTTCCCTTGGAAAAATCTGTTATTCTGCTATTCCCACAATGACCAACAAATCACTGCCGGGCACAAGTTCCACAGAAGAGACTGCATATTCCTACCACTTCTCCACACCCATCCAGCCAATAGCTCTGACTAATTTCGAGGTTGCAATCAGTTTATCACTACTTATCGGGTTCTAAGTATACTTTGGTTTGTCTTAAGTAAATGTTGATTTTTTTTTTTGGTTACAAATTATCTGTTCCTTAATTAGCAAGTCAAATTTGTTTCTTGTTGTATTCATAAAAATAAAAAATCTATTTCATGTTTAGCAAGTCAGTTAGTTTCTTTTTTAGCAATTTATGTTTCTTGTGTAACAAACTAGGTCTTAGCTTATAAAGTCTATACATACCCATGTAATACCAGCCTTTGCTTAGAATGAAGTTTTGCTTCTCCCAAGCTTTCAAGCAGTTATTGTAGTGCTGATTCCAAAACCCTGAAGTGTTGATTCCTTCAAATGTTCTAGGTGTTGATTCCAAGCATAGTGTAAAGGATCGTCCAATCCCGAGTTGAATCCGAGACTAAATTAAGCCAAAATGGAATGACTCGGTCCGATCCTGATACGGATCGGGCGATCCAACTCGGAATCGGCGAGTCGGATCGTCCGAGTTGGGTGTTTGAAAAACAAAATTTATTGATTTCGGATTGTCCAATCCCGTCCGATGCCGAGTTGGATCGCAGATCCAACTCGGGATCTGAGTGAAACGATCCCTGAGTTGGATCCAAGATTAAACACTATGATTCCAAGTAGACTTCTAGTTGATTCTTGATTCTATCTCTTCTATCATCTCTATTTCTCTTTCTTTTTGTCTTAAATTTTCTTTATAGTCTGTCTACACTAGGGGTGCAACTCGGTTCGGTTTGGTCCGGGTTGACCTGAAACCAAACCCAAACCGAAGTCAATACGTATCAACCCGAAACCAAGCCGAACCGAATTAAAACTGAAAACCCTAACCCAAAAACCAAACCAAAATTTTTTAACAAACCCAAAACCCAAACCGAACTGATATTGCTTTTTTCGGTTCGATTTGGTTTAGTACATTAGGTTTATAATTTTTAAACCCAAACCCAAAAAATTATTATTTATTACTATTTTATATTTTAATAATATTATAATAATAAAAAATTAATTTCAAAAAATTAGACCAATAATAAATTGGTCCGGTTTACCTTCTTAGGTCATAACAAAATTAGACCAATTGTAAAACCAAACCAGAACCAACCCGGTTTTTGCTTCTTCAAGAATGTAAAAGTAAAAGTTCTACTTATAATGCATCCGTTGGGGGAATTTTTCATCCCCAACCGATGTGGGACTCTACAAGTTGCACCAAAAAGATTCTTATATGTATATATATATATATATATACCAGTTTATTTCATGAACAAGTGATTGGTCTAATGGTTAGGGGCTTGTATTCCTTTAGATTAGGTCAATGATTTGATTTTTCTCCCTTACATGTTTTTCACACTTATTTATATATGTTGGTTTTTGGTTCGGTTCGGTTTAGAAAAGTGTAGTAAAAGTTAGGTTTCGGTTCGGTTTCAGTTCGGGGTTTGGTTCGGTTCGGTTCGGTTCGGTTTAACTGGGATATAAACCCAAAACCGAACCGAATAGATTCGGTTATGTATTTCCAGAACCAAAACAGAACCGAAATTAAATAAACCCAACCCAAACCGAACCGAAGTCGTTTTGGGTCGGTTCGGTTTCGGTTTTAACCGAACCGAGTTGCACCCCTAGTCTACACCATATGATAGCCCTAGTCCCTAATATAATATACATCAGAACTAGCCTAATCATCTTATTCCTTTGATCCCTAGACTCCCCATACCTTTAGAACTTGTTCTCAAATTACTCGTTAACCCTAGACCTAGTGATTAACATCTCTGAGGCTTTCCTCATCAGTGTGAAAACTGGAAAGTTCAAGAAAGATAGGTTACGACCAAATATATAACCTCAATATGAGGTAAACAAAAGAAGGTAGATTGAGGTGCTCTTGCCCTCTCGTATTATATTAAAATTTGCAGTAGTCCCTGCTATCATGTAGCTAACAATCAACAGAACACCTGATCCCAACTAATTGAGATCGGAAACATGAATACTGTTATGCTGTCCCAATCTATCACGACCATGACTTCAGTATTCTCTGATTTCATGCAAGTAACAAGTAACAAAACACCTTATCTCAACTAATTGAGATCAGCAACACGACTCCTGTTATGCCGTCCCAATCTATCAAGACCACGACTTCAGTTAGATTAGGTATCTACAGTTCATTTGTGACAGATTCCATCCAAGTACCTTTTCGGCAGTCGTCTAGCTACTTATAGATCCTTCAACTTCACCATCTTGCTCTTCTCACAACCGTCTAGTCTACAAATATTTACATGATATTTTGTAGTTTACGTAACCGTATTCGTGTTGCCAATCCTAATTTGTTTGGATAGGATGTTTTGTTGATTGTTGTTTACATGATATAGGAGAATTTTGCATATTTTAGCTTAATAGATAGGGCCCCAAACTGCATTGAGAAACCTTGGGTTATCCCTAAATTTTCCTATATCAAGCACCTTATGTCCTTTGAAGTGATGATTTTTCACACTTCATTCTTTACATTTTATGAACAAAACAAAGGCCACATTTAGCTATGACTTTGGATACCCAAAACTCATTGTGGTCAATGGTTTTGAAAGTCATGGCTGTTAAGTGGTTTTGGTTGTCCACAATTTCATGTTTAGTTTTGATTTTGGCTTATGTCATTGGCAGTAAAACAAGTATTCCACTGTATTTTTTAAATAAATTACATAATCTTTCCATCAAACAAGGGCTGTTTTTTTTTTTTTTTTTTTTTCTAGTTTACAAGGATACCAAAAGTGGCAGCATTTACTAGTTTGCCATATCATGATTAATGATTTTCGGTGAAAAGACCCCCCCCCCCCCCCTCCCTCTCCCTCTAACACACACAGATATAGTTTGAATGGCTTTCCTTATTTTTCTCCTCATAATCGTTTGAGGTGTGGCAAATCAAATGCTTGATTTCTACCAAGACCATCTTAATTATTAAGAACGGTTCTTAACTTTTAACTTGATCAAAGGTAAGACACTACCTAAAACTTAATCATCTAAATAACTAAAACAACTGTTCATTCTGTAAAATTGCTAGATGCCCCTGCTTTTTATTGAGGTACAAAAGAATTTGTGTAAAGGAGGCAATCTGATTCTGTTCACAAGTTACATTAGGATTGAAATTTAACATTTTGGGGTTGTAATGAGTTGTATAATTGGCAACATATGACAACATACGAGAAATTTCTGAAGTGGTGGTCCCTTCTTTTCTTTTTTTTGGGTGAGGTCATTTCGGATTAATCCAACTGTAATCATTCAGCAGAGTATCCCCACATGTTAATATACTGTATGGTGTATACATGACAGTATTTATAGGCACATAAGGGGAGGGGATATCTTCCGTTCGTATTGTACAGTTTATGGAAAGGTACGAAGAGAAGAAATTCAGCAGGCACACTTTTATAGGGGGTTATGGACTATTTCGATGATTGTGGGATTGTCTAGTGGGAACATATATGTGCAATATGTTATTAACTAATCTGTTGCATTGAGTTCCAAGTTTTTGCTAACGGAACACTGATTGTCATAATGATGTTATTACTTACCCCTACAAGATTGGAAGTGTTTAGCCATCAAGTTATATGTAGTTTTGACGCCTTCCTTTTGGAATCTGCCGCTATAATCTTTGAAATAATTAGCGGTTTTTGGTTGAGAAAAGTGGATTTTAAACTCATTTTTGCAGGTGAGAGAAGGCGGTTATGATCACAAGGTAAACGAAACGGTGAGTGTGGTCACCACAAAAACTAGTGAGATCGGACAGAAGACGTGGGGACTCGTGAAAGGGGTCATGGCTATGGCATCACAGAAGGTTGAAGAGTACACTAAAGAAGGTGTCAACCGGAAGACGGATAACTGGCAACGAAGCGAGAGTGGGAGAAACGGTTACTATCAGGAGTTTGGGCAGGAGTCCAAAGGGTTGAATTCTTCTTCATCTGGTGGACAATTCAACTCTATCAATTCAAGCTCTTGGGACAACTGGGACAGTAAAGATAACCCAAGGGAAGAATCTGTAAAAGGGAGGAACTTTTCGCCAGGCAAACAATTCAACTCTGTTAGTTCAGGCTCATGGGATGACTGGGATGGTAAAGATAAGCGAAAAGAAGAGCCTGGGAAAGGAGCAGTATCACAGAATGGGGATAGCTGGGCCGGGTGGGATGTTGCCAAAGACGACGGCCATGAGAATTACTACCACAACTCGTCCAACAAGAGCTCCGTGGGTCAAAACGGGAAATCCGATGCCTTGTGGAGTGATGGTGGCTTCCT
The DNA here is from genome assembly GCA_031762675.1 of Pachysandra terminalis. Taxonomy (NCBI): domain Eukaryota; kingdom Viridiplantae; phylum Streptophyta; class Magnoliopsida; order Buxales; family Buxaceae; genus Pachysandra; species Pachysandra terminalis. Next base: position 16,312 of record JAUPMG010252129.1, on the reverse strand, counting down.
GTAAGGTTAGTGTTATTTGATATTCTGCTCATTTCTACTTGATGGAGAGACAAGGTCACCTAATATTTTGCTATTTACAGGGATTGCCGCATTAGAGTAGAACTCTAGCTTTTTCCAAGTGTGAGAAACATTTGTGAGTTTAAAATCCCCAGATTTGTGAGTACTGTAATTGCTCATTATTCTCCATTCCAATTTAATATTCACGTGTGTTCCCCTTTGCTAGTGTCTCTGTTTCCCTCAGTTCAAGATCTTAATTTACTTTTTCACTGAACTATATATGAAATTGTGACAAAAGGATAATGCTCTTTGGGCATTAAGCAAATGGTTAGGTTTAATCTGTGTTGCAATAACAAATGGGAGACAAGGGTTTTCCTTGTGATAATCTCAAGGCTTTGTTTGTTAGCAAGAATCTGTAAGAAAAGAAAGGAAAACCAACTTTTTAACGAAATCTCTGCTTTTGGTTCATTGGATAATGTGGGCTTATTAGAAAATAATTTTTCAAAACTATTCCATTTTTAGGCTGCGTTTAGTCATGCTTCTATAAGTACTTATTACTGCTTATAGTTTATATAAGCACGTTTTAAAATTAAAGATGTGTTTGGTAGTGGTTATGGGTAAATGCTAACTCATAAGTAGTAGAGGAAGGCTACCCATAAGGAGAAGCTGCTCCAAGCTCTTATGCGTTAAGTTATTTTACAACTTTAGTAATATTTTTAAAATACCTATTTTATTCATAAACTTTTATAAGCACTTAAATAAATGATATTTTTAAACTTTAACAATATTTTTATAATTCGTATTTCATCCCTAAACTTTTATAGGCACTTAAATAAATGTATTTACCCGAACACTATTTTCTTCAACTAAGCAGTTGATTATTGTTGTGGATTAGTGCTCCCATTGAGCAACTTATACAATGAGTGTTTATCCATAAGTACAAGTCGGGTCAAACACAGCCTTAGTGACAAGCTTTCACTTAAAATGAAGGGGAAACAATAAAAAGGAAAGTAAAGTGTTCTTTTGCGTTCCATTCTATCGGTATTAAACTAACACAGCATAAAGATAAGATAGAAAAGATGCGTTTGGTTAGTTGGAAAAAGATAGAAAAGAAAGTAAAAGAATATTTTCCTTTTGATCGTTTCCTCTTCATTGTAAAAGATGAAAAATTTCAAGGTCTTTTCACTAAAAATAGAACAATTTTAGAAAAATACTTTTTTTATTGATTCCTTTCCTTTTTTACATATTCTAGCTAACCAAAAACAGCCCAAGAGTTTTGACAGGTGTGTCGTCTAAAGCCCAGTCTCTTGATGGTAGTTTCACAAACAATTCTTTACAGGTTTATTCATTGTACTTATCTAACGACTGGAGATACAAACTTGGTGTGAGACATGGATTTCTTTGTCACCTTGGGTGATAATGTATCCAGTTCAAGCTGTTTCCTAACAACGGATTTTTGCCCTGTGGATAATACTTAGAAATATATTTGGGAGGCTGATTTTGCTTCATGGGCTGTGGCAAAGGTGTTTTGAGGCTGAAACTTATGTAAAGTGGGATTTAATAGAAGTAAATCTGCTACCTGAATTGATTATTTCCCAAACATCTCAATTCTCAATGAGTTAGTGTATAATTTATTAGCCGTAGAGACATAATAGAGATTAAAATGACCAGTATATTTTCGGTACAAGTCTCTATTGTGAGATACAAGCTCATTTATGGTAAGATACAAGTTCATTCATTATAAGTCACTTGAATTTGTCACATGTATCTTTATAGTGTAAGTCTGTCTATTTATTATGATGTACAATTTAAATAATGATAAGAAAAGACAAAATAAAGATAGTTATGAAATAAAAATAATAATAATTAGAAATAACAGGACTATTTGGTAAATATTATTACAAATGTGCATTTAAAATATTATTTCAAAGTTAGACGGGACCGTGTAGTAGATTCCTTTTTAGAAGTAGGTTATATGAACCTTATGGTGGGACCTCGGGGTCCCACAAGACCATGGCTCTCCCATTAAGTCTATAGTAATGTGAGTTCAGGTTGGCTGAAGGCGTATATGACAATCGATTTGTTTCTGCGTGCCCTTTGCGAGGTGTTATGACATATTTAAATTTTGCGAAAAACAAATCTGGCTTTATTGTTGGTGGTCCTTACCAAAAAATTAAAAAAAAAAAAGAGATTGTATTTCAAACAAAATTATATATATATATTAGGGTAATTTGACAATTAAAAAAAGACAAAAAAATTAATTAATTAAAGGCCTTTTGCCGTCGGATTTATGCGAGATTCCGAGGTCCTGCCATATAATTCATATGAGGAATAAATGTCTAAAACAATCAAATTTTGCTTTTCCAAATAAAACACAATAATGATAGATCTTGGACCTGACCATTTCAAGCACATGGTTCATAAGGAGCTATGTAGATCATTGGAGAAGACAAATCAGCCTACTTTTGGATTGATAATTAGAATGTGAATTAATTCCATTTTTAGTGGTCCTCAGATCATATTGGAATCTTATGTATTGGGGGTTCTTACTATTAAAGCAAACGGAACTTAGAATTTTACTAAATTAAGAAACATTATTCCAGAATTCTTGGCTAGTAAAATTCTCCTTATACCTCCAGCAAGATTTGAGCATTCATATCGATGTCTTTGGGGAGAATCAATCTAGTGGCAACAACTTTTTCATTAAATAATTGATTTGGAGACTAATGCTCTGCTTGGAATCTTGGATTTAAAAAAAAAAGTAAAAAAAAATTAAAATTATTTTTTTTTCCAAATCTTGGTCCCTAATTCTTTCCTCCTTCAACAAACATGAGGAAGCACTTTCTCTAACATTTTTTTTTCTCTCAAAATCCAAGATACCAAACACATCCCAGAAAAATTAATCATCATATGCCTCTATTTCTTAATTGGACTTGGAGAGCAAAAGTAAAGGTTTTAAAGACCGGAACCGGTCACCGGACCGATCCCGTCCGGATCCAGTACAGAAAAGAAAAAAAAAAGTTTAAAAAAAAAAAATTTCAGACCGGCCAGAACCGATCGCCGGACCGGTGGAATTGGCAGGACCAATCGCTGGACTATCGGATCGGCGGTACCGGACGCCGAACCGGCAGGACCGGTCGTCGGACCGTCGAAACCGGTCACGGACCAGTCACCGAACCACCGGTCCATAACCCGGCGATACAAGTCTTTGTATCGCGGGTTAGAACTGGACCGGTATGGCTTGGTCCCAGTCTGGACCAGCCGGTACGGACCGGTATCAGCCGATCCTTGAAGCCATGGCTAAGGTAGTCTCAAAAATAAAATAATTCTTTGGAATCTATTCAGAAATAGTTTACCCATTAATGACATCCTAATTAATTATCAGAAAGTGAAAATGAATGGTAGATGCTCTAGATGTGTTGATAGTGAAGAAACAGTGAAGACATTTCTTTTAAGGAATTATTCTTATTAAAAGTGTGTTATATTACTTTATTTCAGATACTTGTTCCACCAATTTAAGCTGTTTGGAGAATATTTGAGATTTTGTTCAGATGATATGAGAAAGAGTAGAATAGCATCAAGTTTTAAATAACAAATTAATGATGCATAAAGTGGTGGTAATTCTATGGCAGATTTGGTGAGAGAGAGAGAGAGAGAGAGGCTAATTTTACCCTATTTAAAGGACAAATCCAATCAGATCACGTAACTCTCAATGCACTAACTCGGATTTATAGCGAAAGATTTCGATCGAGTTCAAAGAGAGAAAGTGTTTAGATTTGGAATCGTATCTCACATATTGTTTAGGGAGAAAGAGGGTTCTTTATATAAAACCTTCACTCAAATTTGAGATAAGCACACTCTCCTTGTCTACCAAGATTAAGGAAGGGTCTCACATCAGACCAGATCACATAGCTATCTAATATAGACATACCAAAAAAAAGAAATTAGGTTGGCCCACCCAACATATCCAATACAATTGATGACAAATATATTAATTCAACCTAGAGTGATTTTCTCAATCCTTTATATAGATTTATAAAGTTATACAAGACACTCGAAAAAAGGATACCATATTGACGAGCCGGGATCCTATGTAGGGTAAACCCTGTGGGGTGTCCTGTGGTGTAGAGATAGTCCGAGGGCGAAATGATATTTTTGAAATCCCGGATGTTGTCCACGAGATTGAGAAAATATCATTTCACCTTCGGGGCAGTCTCTACACCACATGACACCCCACAGAGGATCCGCGCCCCATATTGACTAACTTGGAGAGATAAACCATCAAGCTAAGGTAAACTATGCTATCACTCTAGCACCATTGGTTATATCATTTATATTAAATATAGAAACAGATACAAACACATATAAGACTAGAAACACCAAATTGTTTTGAGTTCTATTACACTGAAGAAAAGACAATGATGGTAGTAATAGGAGGAGCATTTTTGGTTACTTCATCGTCGCTGTCGATCAGTTCGGACGCCGGAACTTCTTGGGCATGCCTAACCTCATGTTGTTGGATGACAAGCACCGAGGACAACGCCACGCCATTGCCAGACAAAGCCAATATGTCACCAATTGGACCCAACCCAGCGTGCTCAGCCGATACATCTGTTACGGACCCACAACTCACCCTAAAAAATCGGCTGTTAAGGGGAGGGTGTCTTCAGGTAAATAAACCACCAACTAATCCATACTTAGTCGATGTGGGATCCTAACATTCACTTCTCTTTCAGAACCGACGTCCACGGCGGCCCATATCTCCAGTTCGGTGACTTCGCGGATCCCGCACACGGCCAGGTAGCAGCCCTCCCCAAGTCGCCCCATTCGCAACAAGGGCCATCCCAAAAGGTGCCTGTTCTGATACCAATTATTACAAACCCACAAGGTAGAACTCACCCTCAAAAATCGGCTATTAAGGAGAAAATGCCTTGAGGTAAATAAACCACCAACTAATTCATACTTAATCGATGTGAGATCCTAACATTACATCAGCCAGCTCTGCCACTATATTAGAAGGGAACCGGTCCCTCCCTACTACTATAAGTTCGTATTCACTGCCTCGGCCTATCGCTAATACTACCTCCACAATTTTGCTTGCCACCTTTTCGGCGTACTACGCCACTCCATCCCACCTTTTCCTAAACTCCATCACTGTATTCTCATCCGGCTCCTGTTTTAATTAAAAAATTAAATAAGTGAACACACGCAAATCTCATGTTAGCCATGTATATATAGACTTAATAAATGTTAGCTACAATGACAAATGTTTGTACGAAGATTTCTGTGGACTCGTGTGAACCTCACAAGAGATTGATACTTGTCCTCAAGGATGGATGATTAAAACCCTTAGAGACCTAATAAATCTGAAACCGACTTCTACTTTAACTAGTTTCAACATTAACCAGTGACCATGGTTTTAAATCGGACCAGATTGGCCAGGACCGATTTAATCCCAAGCTACGATACAACCATTGTATAGTGAGACTTTGGATCGGAGCGGTCTAATTGATACTGATCTGGACCGGTCCAATGACTGGATCGGCCAGTCCAACCAACCTCTAGTTTTTTTTTTTTTTTTTTTAATTTATAAAATAAAGGATTCAATTGGTACTGGCCTGGATCAGTCTGATACTGGCCAATCCGGACAGGTATCACTGTTTCGGCAACCGGTCCAACCGATTTTTTTTTTTTTTTTTAAATAAAGATTCAACTTTTGGATCAGACCTGAATCGCCCAGTATCACCAATCTAGATCGCGATCAACTGAAACCGGTCTGATTCAGGATCCCAAGAATTAAAACCTTGCCAACGGTTGCCAACCTTTTTCGTGGGCCCGCTTGGAACAGATGTCAACCTTGTGTGAGCTTCACATGGGTTTCATATAGAGGATCTTTAAGAGGGATTCCGTCATGCCCTGGATCTTGTGGCACAAATCCCTATGTGGAAGGCACGGATCACGAGATAAGACCTTCGGGTTCCCAACCGTGGAATGCGGATCACCACAATAATAAAAATAATAAATACTACTCTTATTTAAACAATTAGAGTGTGAAAGTGAAAATATAATTTAAATTAAAAACCCATGAATTCAAAAGAGCCTATAATCCAAAATAAAAACCAATTCCACAAGTATTCATTTCCAACCCAACATAATCCATTAAACCATCTAGCACAATCTATCTACTTTTTGAAATAAAAGCAAAAACAGCATCTCGTCCAAGTCCAACCATCATGCCACCTCAACTTACAACAAAAAATATTACGTGAGCTTGGAATACCCAGTAAGAACCAATTCTGTCATCCATCCTCATGGAATACCATTAGTCCAAAATCAAACAACAATCTAAGAGGAAGAGTGTATGATTATATTACATATATGCACAATGAGAGCATCAAACACAAACGAGATAATAATCACAGTAAAATATGAGGTGAATGAATGTAAATACACCATGATGCTCAATGCAAGTGATGCAGAACACGTGATATGAATGCAACTAATGCACCTCCTAGCCCGGTGATCAGCCGGTTCCAAGTTATCTTGGCATCCATTTTACTACAGCTGGAAGACACTCTTATGTCATGTAATAACAATTACAGGGCATTCATTTTACTACAGTTGAACACTACTCTCTTAAGTCTCATGTGTACATCGAGGTTTTGTAGGATTCTCAACTTACGGGGATCAATTCCCGTAGTTATTTCTCATTTGTTCATCATGCATAACAATGCATGGATGGGTCACTCTAAGACCATTGATCTCACGGGGCTCAATTCCCCAAACCAATTCATCTTTGTTCCTCATGCATATCTAATGAATGAATGGGTCACACAAGGACGTGTATGAACAGTCACTACAACTCATAGGAGTCCTCATAAGGAACCCTACAGTTCACAACCGTATCCATCGCTACCCAGTTGACCGGACGAGCTATTCCTTCCTCAAATCAATATCAGTAGAATTACTAGTAATAACACCCTTCAGAAGCTATCTGTGCACCCATACACACACTAATAATCCGTCAGATGCCATAACATGTATCGTTTTCACAATTAGTAGGATTATCAATGATAATACTTTTCAAAAGTTGCCCGCGCGTCCATACACATGAACAATCTGCCGAACATTATCACGAGCATCCTTACCACAAAATACTTATCAACCAAAATAATATTGATAGTCCATAGTTCAAACACCAAACTCAAAGGAGTCACAACCCCAATGTATGATCAAGTCAATAAGTGAAATGATGGATATCAAACACATGGAATGTCAAAGTGCATGATTCCCCGCAAGTAGGTTCAAGCCTTCAGATCAAGCTTTGATCCCATGGATCATGTCTCATGTCATATGGCATAATTCCCAAACAAAAAATCTACCAAATTCCACTCAGAACATCCATCGGTAGGCTCATCGGTGTACCGGTGCCTGCTGGTGGGTCAAATTGGCCTAAAAATGGTCTCTGTCGGCAGGCTCATCGATGTATCGGTGGAAACCCTACTGTGTATTTTCTCTCCCTGTCGGTAAGCTCACCAATGTACCGCTACCTGCCGATGGGTCACGATCTGGGTATTTTCTGGGCTCCGAAACCTCACTTTTTGATACCAAATTCAACCACCATCATCTCTATTCATCAACAAGCATCAAAACAACAAGATTACACTATGTAGATCATACTACGCATCATTTTAACATGGCAAACAAAATCATCATATATTCAACTAGGTTTTCAATAAGCACCTAAATCACAATATTCACGAGAACTATACATAATCATGGAACTTACCTCTTAGTGTTCTTAGGTTCAGATCTGAACTTTATCTTCTTCCTTTAATTATTATATTTAATTTCTTGATCTGGGTCTCTACAAATCCCATATCAAATTAGCTCACAATGAAGAAAAAAAAGAAGAAAATTTGGTTGACCGACCAAGTAAACCCACTCAATAATATCTAATTAGAGACGGCAATTTTTAACCCGCCCAAACCCGCACTCATTTTAGCGGGTTTGGGTTCAAGTTTCCAACCTGTGGGTTGGGTTCGGGCTGAGGTTTTTAAACCCGTGAATAAACGGATCGGTTATAGGTTAGCCAGTCTGACCCGTCGAGTTAGCACTATAGTCAAAAACTTACCCTAGTGGTTAAGTTTATATCTAATAATAAAGGAGGGTCTCGTTGGAGTGTGTTTGGCGCCGTGAAGGTCATTCCAACCACGCCGGAAGCTCAACCTTCTGGATAGGCCAACCTAACGGAGGGGGAGAAGACAACTCATCGGAGTTAATCTGATTCCAATCCTCGTACATCGTCACCTCGGATACCGGTGTATCAGACCTCGAACTACTCCCCCGATGCTCTTCATAAGAATCTGTGAACGAATCACTCTCGCCACCGTTCTCTTCAAACCCATCTCTTCTCTTCTCCAAACCTTCACTTTTCTTCTCAACCAAAACTCCATGCCAATCTCCCTCCTCTCTTGAAGAAACCCAAAAGAACAAAACAAAACAGAGCTTTTCTCCACCGAACCCAAACAAAGAAACTGTCTCAAAATAAACCCATTTGGATATCGAGCTCTACAATAGATACGTCTCGAAGAGATTTGATACCTAGAAGCCCAATAAAGAAAAAAGGGTTAGTAGAACAAGCACAGCTTCTGTGATTCAGCAATGGTAGACAAAGCCTGAGTTGTTCTTGTGCTGATTCTTCTTCTCTTTAGTCTTTTCGTTCAAGTTGTTGAGAAGTTCTATCCATAAGAATTCAACCATGTCTGGTTCTTATGGGTAATCGGAGATGAGACAAAGGAGGGAGAAGAGAAGACGGCATCGACCGTGTGGGTTTGCCAAAAAAATATCAGACGGGTTAGAGCGGGTTGAGTAATCTCAACCCGTTTATTAAATGGACGGGTTCGGATTTGGGATTAAACCCTTAATTCCCTCTATCAATCCGATTCAAACCCGTCCGATTGCCAGCTCTATATCTAATACTATTGATATGAGAGTGTCGTAATAGTAATTCAATTCAGAAAAGAAAAAAAAAATTTGTTGAATGTGTCGTGATAGTAATTCAACCCACAAAAAAACAGGAAATTTGCTAAATGCTTTATATAGGATTAAAAAGATACACAATACATACTCGAAAAGAGTACACCAAGCCAATCTAAACTCTGTTAGTACACTAGCATATATCAATTATATTAAATATACGAACAGATACAAACACACACAAGACTGGAAACAGAGTTCTAATATTACACTGAAGAAGCGGCAGTGATGGTTGTAACAGGAGCATTTTTGGTTACTTCATCGTCGCTGTCGATCAGCTCGGACGCCGGAACTTCTTGGGCATGCCTGACCTCATGTTGGATGACAAGCACCGACGACACCACGCCATTGCCAGACGAAGCCAATATGTCACCAATCGGGCCCAGCCCGGCATGCTCAGCCGATACATCAGCCAGCTCTGCCACTATATTAGAGGAGAACCGGCCCCTCCCTACTACTATAAGTTCGTATTCACTGCCTCGGCCTATCGCCAATACTCCTTCCACAACGTTGCTTGCCACCTTTTCGGCGTATTCCACCACTCCATCCCACCTTTTCATAAACTCCATCACCGTATTCTCATCCAGCTCCTGTTATAAGTAGAAAAATCAATAAGTAAACACACGCAAATCTCATGTCAGCCATGTATATAAAGACTCGTAATAAATGCTAGCTGCAATCACATACGTCTGTACATATAAAGATCTTCTGTGAATCTGGGTCGTGTGGACCTGTGTGGACCTCACAAAAGATTTATACTTGTCCTCAAGAATGACTAAAACCCTAAGAGACCTAATAAACCTGAAACCGATTTCTACTTTCCGGTTTCAACATTAACCAGTGAGCATGGTTTCAAGGATTGGACCGGATCAGTCCGATTCCAAGCCACGATACAACTATTGTATCGTGAGGCTTTGGATCGAACTAGTCCAATCGATACTAATTCGGACTGATCCAGTGACTGGATCGGCTGATACAACCGATCTCTAATTTTTTTTTTATAAAATAAAGGATCTAACTGGTATCGGCCTAGATTGGTCCGATACCGACCGGTCCTGCCAATCCAATTTTTTTTGTTTATTATTTTTTAAATAAACATCTAACTTTTGGATCGGATCTAGATCGACTGGTATCGCCGATCCAAATCGGGATCGACCAAGACCGGTTCAATCTAAAATCCCGAGAATTAAAACCTTGCCAATAACTGCCAACTTTTTTAGTCGACCGCCTAGAACAGGTGTCAACCTCGTGTGAGCTTAACACGAGTTTCACATAGCTCAAGTTCACAGAGGATATTCATCCCATCCTTATATGACAATTGAACAAATACAACGTATTAATGATAATGATTGGTTAAGAATAGTCTCAATAAGAACTGAAATACAGATTAAATACGTTGAAATTGTTTGACCTAAAGGAGTAAAAAGGTTTGAGATAATGTAAAATAAGAAATTAAATAAATTAAGATACGTTTAAAATTGTTTGACCATAAAAGAGTGTGATAGTTTATGTTCTATAATAAAGAAGTAAAAAGGTATGAGATAATGTAAATTAAGTTATCTTTATTTATTTTTTTATTTTTTTTTCTTGAGTAAATTAAGGGATCTCAAAAAACATAAAAGAAGGTCAAAAAGAAACTCGATGAAATCAAAATAGAGAGGAATCGACTAAAAATTTGTCGCGGATCTTCTGTGATGAACACGTCTAGTGAGGGAAAAATTACAATTTTGCCCTCTTTCTGTCTCTCATTACATGCCCGTCACAGGGCAAGTTCATCACACAGAGGATCCGCACTTATAAAAGTGATACACTAGGATTTGTGCGCGGGACAATACAATAAGCTTTGATTTGTCCATTCAGGAAAAAAAAAAGAAATTCTATGCCTGGGTGGAGTATTACCACTTAGATTCTCATTAAAGTTAAAACCAGTTTAGGGTTTATATGTTTATTTTAGAGTTTTGGATTGATACGTGACAGAAAATAATTGGGTAGGATATTACCCAATTATAGAATTTTTTATGTTGATATTATTATTGTAAGTTGAAGAGTTTGTACTCTAATTGGTCTGATATTGTCTGGAGCGTGAAAGTTGCAGCATCACATGCAACGCGCATCCACATATGCTACACATTCAATGGAACGCTCCAATGCATCCAATTTTAAAAGGTGTACATTCACTTACGCGTCTATTGACATATGTAGATGTGCACTGCAATTGATACTGCAACTTTCATACTCCAGACAATGTAAAGCGACTCTAAGTCAATTGAATTTGATTTCACATCATCTGGAACGTGGTGGCTAATTGGCTATAACAAATGTTGTAGCATGTGTCCATGTACGCCATCTGTCTACAAGCGTGCATGGATATGCATCACCCATTCAGAAAGTCTGAAAAAGTGATGTTCATCCGTGCACATTTATGATCACGTAACATGCACAAAGGCAAATTATAACATCTACTAGCATTTACTATAGCCATCTCGTTCCAGAAAATATTCATTTATTGAATTCCATAAACTTGGTATGCGTTCTAAATAAGAGCTTCCTACAAAGTCAACGGATTCCAATTTCAAGTATGGAAGATGCAAAGAGAAAAAGTTCACCTTTTCTTGCTCCGGATTATCCTTCCCCATCGCCGGTTGCCGGAATATGACGTCGTTACTCTCCGCCGCCGCCTCCTCCTCGACGAACCGCACAACCGTCAATCTCACTCCCGGGTGCTCCGCCATCCTCCCACCCAACTCCAATGCCTCACGATCGTCGGGCCCACCAAAAAACATTACACACACCCTGCGATGAGCCACGCTGGTAGAGGGCCCATGCGTCTGCTGGACCCCACCACCCAATCCACGGTCCACAAGCACAGCTACGGGGCAGGGCGCGTCCTTTAACACCCTCTGATTGATCCCTCTCCATCTGGGTCCCACCACCTCCATTCCCACGTCACTCCCTTGCCTATGGAAAGGCAAGATGATCAATGCCACCCTCTTTTTCTCTGCCACGTGGCAAATGTCCTCGTGCATCGTTGGTAAGGCCGATATGGCCGTCAAGCGTCGGACCCTAACCCGGCCCAGTTGACCGTATGCTTCAAAGGCAGTTGCAAGGACCCAGTCGCGTGACCCGCCCTGACAGAACCGGGTAAGGGATGGGAACCCGTTTCTGCGAGCCCGCTGAGCCATGATAATTGAGGAGGATCGTTCGGTGAGTTCAACGAGGTTCATAACGTAGAGCTTCAGCGGGGAATCCTTGGGGCCCCGAGTTGACTCAATGAGGTTGATAAGTGAAGGCACATTACCGGGTCCATAGATGCAGGCAAGGACCCGAAGTTCATCTCGGACCACCGAGTCAGCCGTGGAATCGCCCTGTAGTCTGCGAAGGGAGCTGCCACGTGCAGGCTTGTAAATGGCCATGACTGTTGGAGTCGTCATGAAGGTGCTAAAGAGTGCCATAAGGACTAAGATTGCAAATGTCTCATCGTTAAGGACCTGTTAACAATTAATTGATGCAAAATTCGTAAGAATCTCTTCCACAATAATAAGAGTATCTTGAACCGGTAAACGGAGTGAGTTGAATCAATCCGGTTCAACTCAGATCAGCCCATTGAATTGCTATCACGTCTTTTATAATAAATGTACAAGTGCCAAACACAAATTATCATACATGGAACTAACCAAATCAATATCATAAATGAAACTAACCAATTAATGACCCGGCTGAATTTGTAAAAGTTGTCTTAACCGGTCGGATCACTAGATTAATCGGTTAAACTATAGTTTCAACAGTTCTCAAAACTTAATGGGTTAAAAGCCCACCGAGTCAATAATACAACTGGAGACCAGTTCAATTGGTTAAATCAGTCGGGTAAGACGGCCTTTTAAAACAAAACTTGCTAGATTGTTGGGTTTTATATTATAAATGTACCAACCAGCCTGGTTTAAACGGGTCGGGTTGACCTAATGGTATTTGTAGTTTTGCCAATAACCCAATTCCATTTAAAACCAAATGGATCCAATGATTATCGGGTCAGGTTAAAGGGGTGTCAACAAGGTGGGTTCGGTCCTGGTCTAAGTAGTCCCAAAACCGAACCCTATTCTAAAAGACGGTTTCGGGTATAGTCGAATTCGATTTTGGTGTTATCAATCCTCAAACCAGACCTTATCATAACAGATTTTTAGCAGGTACCCGTAAAATCTGTCATAAATCTTGACCATAGAATTTCTATTCAAACGATATCTCTCTAAAAAGATAAATAAGCTCAAAATACTCAATTAATCCAATAAAATAATCTCTTCCATAATATCTTCATAAATCAATTAATGCTTTATTGTAAACATAAATATTTTTTTCAAAATATATTAAGATATTAAAAGTTCAATTAGTGTTTTATTGGAAATATAAATAAGTAGATAATAATAAGTTACGTTACTAAGTTAAATTGTTAAAATAATTACGAATTAGTTTACTAAAGTTCTAATAATAAATACTAAATTTAAAGACCTAAAACCCGATGGGTACCGTCCAACCATACCAGATGGACCCGATTCTTATCGGGATTCATTTATATGGAACTAGAACCAAACCGGGTATATAAACCCAAAACCGAATCACATAAATGGGTTCGGTTCCTTCAAGTTTGCCAGGTAACATAAAACACCAACCAGGTAAGTGGTATATGGTGGATGGCTAGTGCCAATCAAAAGCTAAGAGATGTCATGTCTCTCTTTGTGCACTTATTAAGCAAAGAAGAGAGATCTTTCCATCCACATCCCGATATGCCTATGTTGCCTTTCTCAATGGGCAGTCCATTAATCTCCACCCACCAAGTGAGTGCACTTCCCATGGAATCAACAATATCTATCTTTAAGAGTTAGTGCAAGGACCAGAGAGAGGATCCCTGTGGTGTAGAGACAGCACCCGGAGCGGGATCCACCAAAACAGTACCCTAAGGGCAAAATGATATTTTTGCATCCTGGGTGCTATCTCTACTCCACAGGGCACTCACAGGAAATTTGCTCACATAGAATCCCGGTCCCTAAAGAGAACGGCCTTGACATTCCTGAAAGTGCATGGGATCTATTTACATACTATATTAAATTTCAGAGAACAGATTTGCTGGGTAGACACGACCCTACAAGTGAAATTATCATGTTGCCCTCCTAAATTTCAAAAGAGGTTTGTAAAATTTATCACCTAAAATAAGTAAAGTGTCCCGACCAATGCCCCAATAAGGAAAATAAATTCTACTTATTTGCAGTCTAACCCCTGTAGTTTTTTATATTCTATTAACATACACTATCAGTTCGCATGAACAGTGTTAACACAACACATATATTTAGTATTATATCTTTATTTTAAATAAAAATTATTAATTTTTTTGAAGGACAAGTTTACCCTTCCATTGTCATTCTTAAGCTCAAGAGATTTTTCGTCTTTCAATTAGGGCACATATAATTCCAACATTAGCAGGTAACGGTCATATTAACAAGGGTAAAAAGGGAATTAATGTTTAAATTTTCAATAAAGGAAAATAAATCTCTTTTTGTATGTCTCATATTAGTTCAAGGATAAAAAAAAAAAAAAATCCAACAAATCAGAGTATTAGGACGAAGCATTAACGAAGAAGAGGTCTCATTGGCAAGATTTAGGCTGCGTTTGGCCCAGCTTGTATTTTTGGATAAGCACTCATTGTATAAGTGATTCAATGGGAGCAGAAGCATTTATCCAAAGTAACAAGAAAGTGCTTCCTTGAAGAAAATAAAATTTGGTAAATACATTTATTTAAGTATTTATGAAAGTTTAGAGATAAAATAGGTATTATAAAAATATTATTAAAGTTTAGAAATAAAATTTATTTAAGTGCTTAAAAAAGTTTAGGGTGTAAAATAGGTATTATGAAAATATTACTAAAGTTTAAAAATAGCTTCCCGCATGAGTGATAAGAGAAGCTGCTATCAGCAGCTTCTCCTTGTGGGTAACCTTAATTTGCTGCTTATGAGTTTTAATTTTAAAAAGTGGTTTGAATAAACTATAAGCTAAAATAAGGACTTATATAAGTCGAACGAAACGCAACCTTAATGCATCGGGGAGGTTGTACCGATCCATTCCATAATGCCATGATACAAAAGTTTGTATCACGATTTGGAACCAGATCGTTAAGGTCCCTGGTAAGAACTGAATCGTAAAATCAGGGTTTAGTGTAATATCAAAAATCACAAGATTCCAATTGTACTTGTTAGACATGCCAGGAGTGTGTACGTCGAATTACACTACTAGCTAGTACAAACAGAAAAATGAGTCTGACATCGTCTCAAGCGAGATGATCGAAGCAAATGTTGCAGCGTGTGTCTGTATATGCTGTATATTTCTTGACATACGCGGATGCACACCACTTATCTCGACTTTAAAAAGTCTGATATTGTCAAGACGGGTGAAATATATCTACGCACCTCAATAAAAACATGACGTGTAAGAACGCATGCTACAGCATTTCCTACAACCATCTTGTTCCAAACAATACGACCCCGAAAAGATGCTAAAATGCACAAGGGAGAATAAAATTACCTTTTTCTCCTTGCCAATGTTGAGCACAATAAGCTCCACCAATCCTTTAGTATTCATCAACACCCCAAGCGTCAACGAAACCCTAGCCGGTATCTTATACAACATCGCCACTGCAAACGTACCAAATATCTTCCCCACACAAGCCGCCGTCATAACGAACGCCCATAACCCCCACGCCTCCGCCCCGCGTATTTTAGCAATATCAGTCTTCAACCCACTGGACGCAAAATAAAGCGGCAAAAGCAGGCCCGACACAAAATCCTCTATCCGCTCTATTAACCGACCCGCAAACTCCCCTTCTTTCGGTATCGTCAACCCGAATACAAAAGCTCCGAATATCGAGTGGATCCCGATAAGGTCCGTCATAAACCCGGATACCATCACCCCGGCTAAAGTTAAACAAATATAAGCTTCGTTGACGGAATCTTGCTCCGGTGAACACCGGCTCGCCACCCAAGTCATCGCCGGTCGAGTAATAAACAACATGAAAACAACAAAAGCGATACTGGAGATAAGTACCCAAACGGAGACTAACGGGCTCTTGTGGCTGTTTGTATCTCCGGTGCCGTTTCCGGCGAAATCCACGGCGAGAGCGAGTAAGACCCACGCGAAGACGTCGTTGATTGCGGCGGCGGCCAAGGCGGTCTCGCCCACTTGGGTTGTTAGGAGTTTGAGTTCTGCTAAAATGCGCACGAGGACAGGGAAGGCAGTG
>JAUPMG010252118.1:0-21812 GCA_031762675.1 Pachysandra terminalis | reverse complement strand
CGGCAATTCGGAATGGATCAAATTGCCACGCAACATTGAAGCTGTCAAGACTACAACAGTTGACATGGAGCGAGTGGGACAGAGATTCTCCCGGGCACACTGGTACATGGGAATGTTTGGGAACTGGGAGGCCATCCCTGCCTCCCCAGAGATAAATGGTAGGGTTTCTCCCTGGTGGTTGACCTACTGGTACCAGGCCTTGAAGTTCTTGGATGACTTCTGCAAAAGTGAGGCTGTGAGATCGAAGGTAGACTATGGAGGAGCCAAAGAGAAGAGATTGAAGGGGGTAGGGAAGAACCACAAAATCGATATAAGGGATGCTCATCCTACCATCCATGAGACCCCAGGGCACCTCCTGATCATAGATGTGTATGATGGGAGGATCAGGGGTAGACAGGAAGTTGCTGAGGATTCTGATAAGGCCCTTACTGGCCAGTCCTTATTACAAGAAGAAGTAGAAGTAGAAGGAGGAGAATAAGAAGAAGGAGAAGAAGTAGGAGGAGAAGGAGAAGAAGTAGGAGGAGAAGGAGGAAAGGAAGAGGAAGAGGAGGATGAAGATCACGTCCCTCTTGGGGAATTAATTCACAGGAGACCTCGAAGTGCTTGAGTTCCTAGGATCCCATCTTTCCCAAGGGTTCCCTCTCCTCCAAGGGTGCCTCTAGCTTCATGGCCAATTATATTTGAGCAAGTCCTTCCAGAGGGCTCTCATCAGGCGGAGGCAGTGCCAAATCCTCCAAGGGAGCAATGCATGAGAGTGAAGTCCACTACTGTGCACACATTGAGGGTATGTGTAATTTGTTCCTGAATCTCATCTTTCTATGCTGATTTCTCCCATATATTCTTTTCTGATTTGATTTTGTTGATCCTTCAGCAGGAAGCAACTGGAAGGGAAGGGGTAGGACTTGAAGTAAGTGATACGTCAGTCTTGTCCCCTCCAAGGCAGAGCTCCCGGGTGTCTGCTGAGACTTCGAAGGAAGGAGTGTCTCCTGGAACTCCTACTAGCAAGGTTCTTTCTGTTTTGGGGCAGCCTTCTTCAGGTTCCCCTGCCAGCCGGGTCCCTCTTCCTATAGGAGGGTCTGGAACTCGAGTTCCAGTTAGTAGGAGTCCACCTCCTCACTAGGAAGCTACCGCGGCTGGGAATTCGAGAGTTCCTCCACTCTTTGAGGGCGCTTCCTCTGGTAAGTAACTTTCCCATTCTGAGCTTGTTTGTGTAAAATATATTCTTCTTACTGACTTTAGCTTCTTTTGTAATGTAGCTCCTATAGTGAGAGTGGAAAGAAGAGTTGGGGGTAGAGTACCTTCAATTACCCCTCCCACCTTGCCACAGAGGGACCTTGGCAATGCTTCCGTTGGGTACAACAGAGGGATGTCTCTAGGGTGAACAGGAGTCCTCCTGCTCCCCCAACTACAACTTCTGGTAGTGTTACTGCCAGAAAGGAAGAGAGACTGGAAGCTCCAAGAGTTGCTGAAGAAGCAATTCTTGCAATTGACCCACTGACTGTTGTATATACAGTTTTTGATGTAAGTATTCTTTTCCTTTGAACCTTTCCTTTTGAATGCTGCTTGTTTCTTGTATAGTTAAGGATTCCAACACTTGTATTTCTTGCAGGATGATGATGATACAACTTCGCCTGTTCCTTCGAATATTAGAGAAGGAACAGAGAGTGTTGATGAGGCAGCTCCTCCTATACAAAAAGAGGCTGAGGTTGTTGCTGAAAATAAAGAGGATGAGGTCACTTCCAGACCTCCATCCGTTCCTGTGAAGACCACCATTGTACATACTGAAGTGGTTCCTCCTGTAGCTGATATTCCTGCTACTCCTGTTGCTTCAACTGTACTTGCTGTTCCTATTGCACCAGTCAGAGAATCCACCATTCCTGCTGATGATTCTGTGAGGTTAAGTATTAAAGGAACACTTGTAGTTATTCCTCTAGAGGAAGTAGAAGTTGAAGTGCTACCTTCCCCTCCTACAGCTCCTGCTCAGACTCAGGCACCTTCAGAAGTTCCTGCCACTGAAGTCATCACTCCAGCTTTTGAAGTGGTGTCCTCTTCTGGTGTGAAGTGAAGGAGAGAACACCTTGCTATTCCAGCTATCTAGAAGAGGGGGGAGTTGTCCCTTGATCCAGTTGAAGATCCTGAGGAAATGGAGAGAAAGTATTGGATGGATCTAATCAGGGTGACTTATGGAGAGTTGTTGCCAGAGACAACCCTTCCAAGTCAGAAATTTAGAAGTTTTGGATATAGAGAATTATGTAGGCTTCTAGAGATAATGAGACGTAGGAGTCTGCATAACTTCACTGCTGAAGACTTGGAAGACTGGAGAAACTGTAATCTGTTTGAAGGAAATGCACTCCTAACTGGAATGGTTGGAGAATTGGCTGGAACAGCTGACCACCAAGGTACAGGAGTTCAGCAAAATAAGACAACTTGAGACTATTGTCCTGGAGGAGATGGAGGAGGTGAACAAGATACAAGGAGTCTTCAAAAAGTGCAAGGCAGATATAAAAGAGGCGAAAGAGAGGATTGCTCATCTTGATCTTTTGAAGCAGGAAGCTCTCAATATACTTCTGCAGTGCCAACAAGATGAAGAAGAAGCAGCACGTGCCTTGTCCAAAGAACAAGTAAGACTTTTGGAGGCACAGGCTGCTCTTATGAGGGCAACCATTCCAATTCCAAAATTTTCAAGGCTTAAACTTCTTAAAGGAGCCTTCGAAGGAATCACCGAATCCCAACTTACTTGAGGACAATAGTTTCATTTTTCTTTCTTTTTGTAATGTACCTGTATTGTAATGACAAAATTTCTTTTGTAAAAACAAAATTCATTCATTAATAGAAGTACTTTCTTAACCACGTCCCATTTACAGTCTTTTGAACTGCATGCTCTTCCAATGCAATTATCTTGTAATATCCTGAAGCTTGAGCAGAAGTAACTTCAAAAGCTCCTTCCCACCTAGGAGCAAATTTAGGCTTTATAGCACTACTTCATGCATACCAAGTTGCTAGTAGGACTAGTTCACCAACATGAAAACTCCTGGGTCTGACCAATTTGTTGTAGGCTTGAGCAATAATTTGATGATAATGCAAATTACTCTCCAAAGCTTTTACCTTTTCTCATCCACATTATCTAACTCCTGAGCACGTAAGAGAGCAAAGTCTCTGAAATCCCAATCTATTCTGCTTGCATGCAATATTCTTGCTGAAGTAACTTAGAATTCAACTGAAAGAAGGGCTTCTGCTCCAAATATGAGGGAAAATGGAGTTGCATTTGTAGCTCTGTGCTTACTCACTCTATATGCCCATAGGGCCTGAGGCAGGGAATCATTCCATCTGACAAGGTGATCATGCACCACTTTGCTCAGAATTATGATCAGAGTCTTGTTGGTGGCTTCAGCTTAAGCATTCCCTTGAGGATAGTAGGGAGTAGACTTGTTGTGATGAATGTGGTAATGAGTTGTCATCTCCCTGATTCGCCTGTTAAGGAAAGAGGTTCCATTGTTCGTAATGATCCTTCGAGGTGGACCAAAACGAAGGACAAGGTTATCTCTTATAAATTGAGCTACAGAAGCTCCATTAGCTCTTCTCAGTGGGACAACTTCAACCCATTTTGTGAAGTACTCTGTGGCTACCAAGATCCAAGAGTGTCCTCTCCTACTCCTGGGATTGATTGGTCCAATCAGATCCAGGCCCCAAGTATGAAATGGTCATGGAACAATGATTGACTGCATTTCCTGAGAAGGTTTACGGGGAATGTTCTCTTGAACCTAACACTCCACGCATTTCTTCACAAAGTCAGCTTTGTCTGCTTCCTTTGTAGGCCAATAGTACCCTATGTCCTGAATTTGCTTGTATAATTTATTCTTTCCTTGATGAGGTCCAGATGTACTACCATGGACTTCTTGGAGGATAATGAATATTTCATGAGTACCAAGGCAACATAGAGGGGCGTCATTGAAGCTCCTTCAAAATAGTTCCCCTTGCTCCATATAAAATATGGTGATCTTGCGTTTGAGCTGATTAGCTTCAAACCGATCCTGAGGCAAAACTCCATCTTGAAGGAATCTGATATACGGTTCCCTCCAGTCAGCATATTCATGAACAGGGAACGCTTTTGCAATATCAGGTGGCTCTTGACATTTAGCAGATGAGAGTTGGAGCTTAGCAGCTTCGAGTGCCATTGAAGGCCAATATACTCCTGACCTTTGAAATCGTCTGTACAGGGGAATAGAATCTAGAAGTCCACAGGTATCTTCATGCATAGCTTGCATCTTTTCCATGGCTTCCTTCGTTCCAAGGCATCTGAAAAGAGCTCCACTGACCCCTTTGTAATAGAGAACCTTACCTTGCTTGGCAAAGTTTATTAATATTTTGAGAGGGGTAATAGGAGTACAGTAAAGGAGATTGTTTAAGTCATAGACAATCTATTACCTCCAGTATGCCTTTGGAATGAGCTCATCTTCTTGAGGATGTTGAGTGGAGGGAGTAGGCCTTCGAATGACCTCCAAAGCAGCTGTATCCAGCTCCATTTGAAGTCTTCTTCCTAGATTGGCCAAGGCATCAACATGTTTGTTCTTACTTCTCATTGTATAAGTCAAAGGATAACTTCTGAATCACCGGAGGAGAGCTTGTATAGCTGTCCTGTAAGGAACTAAGTCACGTTCCTTAACCGCGAAGTCTTCATTGATTTGAGAAACAACCGAGAAAGAGTCGCCAAATATCTGAATGTTTTGAACATTCATCTGATGCGCCAGTGTGAGACCAATAAGTAAGGCTTCATATTCTGCTCTATTGTTGGTGTAAGGTAAATCCAGCTTGAAGGAAAAGGAAAACTGTTGACCATTTGGAGAAACAAGTTCAATTCATACTCCACCACCCTGTGAATTGGATGACCCATAAAACTTCATCTACCATTATTCCTCAGAAGCTACAGATACCTCATTTACAATGTCATCCTCTTCTTCGTGAGTGGAGAAGGCAGCTAATAGGTCAGCAACAACTTGTCCTTTGATAGCTTTTGGAGTTTCACACATAATCTCAATCTGAGCTAGTTGATGTAGCTATTTGATATGACTTCCAAAGAGAATGAGCAGAGATAGTAGATACTTGACAGGATCACTCCTAGTGACCAGGTGAATTGAATGTGAATGTAAATAATGTTTTATCTTATTCACCATGTGCACTAGAGCTAGACAAGACTTGTCTATCCTAAAATATTTGATTTCAGCCCCTGTAGAAGTCTACTAGCATAGTAGACAGGTCTTTCAAGGCCTTGCTCATCCTTTCGAGTAAGTAGACCACCTATAGCTTGGTCTGTATAGGTGAGGTATAACTTGAGAGGTTTTCCTCGAATAGGAGCCATCATGGTGTGGGGGTGGACAAGCACTTGTTTTATTGCCTTGAAGGCCTGCTGATGCTCCTCCTTCCATGTGAAAGGAGCATTCTTCTTCAAAAGAGGCATAAGTGGGATGAGATATGCGGAGAGTCAGGGAATGAACCTCCGGATGTAAGAAACTCGTCCAAGGAATGATTTTAGCTCCTTCTGAGTTCAAGGAGAAGCTAAATCAATTAGAGCCCTAGCCTTCGTAGGGCCTAGATCAATTCCATGCTTATGGACTATAAACCCAAGGAATTTACGAGATGAAACCTCGAAGACACACTTCGCAGGATTCATCTTGAGTTTATACATCCGACATCTTTGGAATACCCTTTCCAAGATAGCAAGATGGTCTTCTCGTTTTGCTAATTTTATAACCAATTCATTAACATAATCCTGAACTTTCTCATGCAGCATGTCATGGAATATAGCAGTCATGGGCCTTCGGTAAGTAGCTCTAGCATTCTTAAGACCAAAAGGTATGACTGTATAATAGAAGTTGCTCAAAGGGGTTCTGAAAGTAGTTTTTCAGAATTCCTTGGGCCCATATGGATTTGGTTATAACCTGCAAAACCATCCATCACTGAGAACATCTCATTCCCTACAGCAGCATCAATCTGTATATCCATCTTAGGCAAAGGGAAATCGTCATTGGGATAGGCTTCATTTAGATCCCTGAAATCTACACAACATCTAATTTGCCCATTTTTAGTTGTTACATGGACAACATTAGATAACCAGACAGGGTGTTGGATGGGCTTGATAAAGCCTGCTTGCAGAAGCTTCTCAACTTTGGCCTTGATCTGCAACTCAATGTCTGGCCTAAAGGTCCTTGGTGCTTGCTTGATACGATGCACTTTAGGGGCAAGATGGAGTCTGTGACTCACCAACTCAGGATCAAGACTGGGCATGTCTTCATAGCTCTAGGCAAAAACATCTTTGTACTGGGTGAGCAACGCTATGAAGGCTTCCTTCTGCTCTGGTTCAAGGTGGGAGGAAATTTGTACAGGCTTGCTGACACTTGGATCTTCCCCAAGGTCAACTTTACACAAGTCTTCCTGAACATACTGAACACCATCCTATAAGTTTTTTTGGGCCTGTTCACGTTTAGATTCAGGAGCTACAAGCAATTCTTCACTAGGGGAACACTGCAGGACGTCAGTGGATGGGGTCCCCTGTGGTTGTCACAACCTATATATAGATCTTCCATCAGGAAGATCAAGTCTGACACAATGAATCTTCGAAGGCCGACGGTCTTCCGAAGAGGATGGTACTAAGTGATCAGTGGATTCAAAATTGGCCCATAACGGCAAGAGAGTTCCTTGAGGTTTGGCAACACAGCATTCCCCCTCCGAGGCGAATCCGTCATAGTGGTTTGCTTCAACGAAGTGGGTTTCTGGTTCATCAAAGGGAAAGGGCTCTGCTACCACCTGGAAAGCCTTTCCATTCCAAATTCCTTTTAGACACTGATGATAAGAAGAAGGAACTACTCTTGCTCGGTGTATCCATGGTCTTCCCAACAACACATGGAATGCAGCTCTATCATCAATGACATGAAATGTGGCGGGAAATTTGAAAGATCCTGCCCGGACGTTGAGCGAAATCTAGCCCATTGTCTGCTGCCACTGGGTGTCGAATTCCAGAATTCGGATCTGGCTGGGGACAATACACTCCTTCGAAACTCCAATTACTTCCAGAATTCTGAAGGGGATGAGATTGATAGTAGAACCGTTGTTAACAAGCGCCCTTCAAACGTCTACATCCTGTAAGGTAGCATTTACAGAGAGTGGCTTGTTGTGGTCCTCTGAAGAAGCCATCATATCTTCCTGAGTAAAGGTGATAGCATTCTTGCCGAATAGTGGAGGGTAATAGACAGAAGCCTCTTGCTGATTGTAACACTCGAAGTGGTGCTTCGCAATGATGTCCAGTAACGCTCGAGTGGCTTCGGTTCTCATCTCATGATTGAACTGCCTGTCCTCAAAGAATATTTGAAATCTGGTGGTGGTTTGTATAACTTAACTTGATTGAGGGTTTGGCTGATGTCTGATAGAGAACATACACACAACGTCCTTTCCTTTCCCTTTATGCTAAGGATCAGTGTGCACCTTTGCTTCTGGGATATCGATGTCTCCAGTCGCCAACCTAGCATGAAATATCTTCCTCAAGGCCCAGCGATTAAAGGTAGAATGGCGATAATTGCGGTGGAATTTGAAATAGCGTAGGGACCTTTTGTCTGCCTCTGAGGGCTTTTTTTCAATAGGTGGTAACAAGACATGATCATCCTTCATCCATTCCTGCAACAAAGCATCCAACTGAGCAGGAGAACAGGTTACTTCAGGAGATGGTGGGCACTTCTCTCAGTTGTTAGTGTTGCTACTGCTAGGAGGTCTGCCCTTCTTCTTTGGCATGGGCTCCTCTTCCTCTTTTTCGGTAGTAACAACGAGAGCACGCTTCTTCTCTCATTTCTTCTCAGGAACATGAATATAAGCATTTGTCCTCTTGGTGAAGCTTAGTGAAGCTTTTGATGTCATTATTCTCCAAGTGTACTCGGTAAACTAGGAGCATGCCATTGATACAAATCCTGACAAACTTCTCTTCAGAAGCCGTCTCCATACAGGTGAACAAAAGATCTCTGAAACGCTTGACATATTGGACCAGATCTTCATCTGGTTTTTGCCTTTCACGGCTAATATCAATGGTGACGAGCTTCTCCTCTATGATGAAGAACTTGTGATGAAATAAATCCACCATGCCCTCCCAAGTGCGTACTGAGCCAGGTTCCAACCTGCTATACTGTCACAAACTAACCCAAAAATTTAAAATTTTCGGACAAAGTTGCGACCTTCACCCCATATCGCTATAGAGGTGGATCAACATGGTCAAACATAAGCGGAAGACTAAACAGTTCTAGTAAGATATATGTTACTATTACAAATATGCTAATCCAGCAAGTCTAAATAAAGTAAAGTCTACTTCTAAAATATACCAAGTATTCTACCAGAGTACGCTACCCAATCCGAGTCTTCTCGTGTCGCAACTAAGCTCTTGAACCTGAAATATTAAACAACATCCATAAGCTGGAAACCCGGATGAGTAAACCTTCAATGAAGTATATTCACTCATGTTCCCACATTTGAGAAAGTGCAAATGTGTACAATTGTGTAATAAGCAAAATATGTGCAAGTGGTGTACAGTTGTGGTGTACAATTATGAATAAGGTAATATAAAGTTCTCTCCCATCCTCACAGAGTATTACTCAGTGGTCAGTAATCCTACAGCTACATGCGTATATTTTAAGTATGAGAATTAGGCCAAGTGTTTCATGCAAGAGATTCTCATAATAATATGAACACAGAATATGCAATGCAAGAGAAATGTTACGCTATCTGAGAGGTGAAATATCGTAAGATCCCACGTGATCTCGATCTCTATCCGGGGTGTCCCAGCAACGTAAATGCGCCCCAGGATGTCCCGGCAACCTGAATGCATCCCCCGTGTGAACGGACTAAGGGATAGGACCATTCTATGCGTACAACAAAGTTTTAAGGGTTTTCAACCTATGAGACACAATCCCCCCCACTTATTTTTGATCACGGGCCTTCGGCCAAGACTTCCCTCAGGGATTCATACATCTTAACAACCCAACAGAAGGTATATATGGCCTCGCTGACTCCCAAGCTTACACCAACGTGCGGATCCTTGGGATGGGCTACCATCTTCCAAGCTTACGCCAACGTTCGGATCCTTGGGCAAACATCATTCCTCAAGACTGATGAGGTTCCCTATGTGGGTTCACTCTCAGCTTGGGTCCGATCATAGGGTCCTCTCATAGGACTAAATGGCTATCAAGTTAATATCCCAAGTGTCAGTCTAAACCCTTGGCATCATGAGGGGTATTATACCAGGCTATCACAGCCGGAAAGTCCAAATGCAACATTCAAATTCAAATCCTTTATTTAATGCAATAGATAAGATCTCACAGGCATATATTCAAACATTCAATCATATGGGCACAATCCCATAATCTAACTTACCAAGGAAGATAAAGCACGTAACCTAACTTACCAAGCAATGTAGAACATATAACCTAACTTAATACGTAATATAAAGCATATAACCTAACTTACTAAGAATATATATATAATAAATCAAATTCTACCTACGTGCTTCTCTATATACTACTAACAGAAATCTAAATGTAATACAATCCAACAATTAAAGGAATAAGACAAGTTGAGCATACCGGCACCAAACTCCTCATCAACAACATCCATTGGATGCATCAACGTGATCTAATTCAACATATACCTGCATACGAGGCATCCGAGTGCCTAAACCAAATGCATTCCCATAGAGTAGTTATTAAGGCATCTCAATATGCCTAAACTCATAAATGAACAGGTAAGTAAAGCATCATAACATCCATTTGCATCTTAACATGTGTGTTATGATAGTACAAAGCTAATAGGAGGGTTTGGGGGCCATGCTTACTCATTTCCCCGAAATCCTTTATTGCTCGGCCAAGCTAAGAATCTAAATTTTCCGTGTTGAGTGGTCGAATTTTGCATGAAAGGTCTATCTGACCTATAAATTGGCTAAACACGTGTAACTAGTCGAGATACACCTGCTCCCATTGGAATCACTCCATTTGGACCAATTGAGCTATTCGGCGAGGTCCTCGGCGACCATTCGACTCGCCGAAATGTGGAAAAGTGTGCCAAATGAGTTGGCACCTTGGGGTTTGGTCCAAAAGAGTCTCGATGGACGAGAAGTCAACTTAGTTTGGTCACTTATGTAGGTCATAGACCTCTTTTGCTCGCCTAAAGGGGTTTCGGAGACCTCTTTGGTGGGCCTAAACTTCCTTCGATGACCATTCCAGAGAGCCAATTTGGCCTTTGAGATTTGGCGACCTGTTCGGTGCGTCAAACAGTGCGCTGAAGCTAGGGAAAGGGCCAATGAGTCTGAGATTTCACCGGGGGCTTGATTTTACTCCCAGTAAGGTCCGATTATGATTGAAATGAGAATTAGTTTGGTCTACAATAGAGATTTGGGTTTTCCCCCCTTTTTCTCTCCACTTTGGGTTTGGTTTTTCCACATACAAGGTTAAATAAGCTGGTCTGGTGTTTAGGGTTCCACATGCATCATAAAAAATGGTCTAAATCCCAAGGAGAAGGTGTGTATGAAGAAAACAACCCTTCTCCTTGGTCAAACACTAAAACACAACCGAATAACACATTCAAAGATAGGTTACTCTACTTGGGGTGTTACCGAAGTAGCGCCAGAGTCGATTCGTTGTCTCTCGGGATTCCCATAGCTTTCTTTCAAGCTCCATTGCTCCAAGAGAGAAGGAGAGAGGAAGAAGATCATAGAAATGTGTTGAAATGAGCTTAAGGGCGCTCTATTTGTAGGCTAACGGGTCGGATTGGGAATAACATCAATAATGGGGGTAGAATGGGGTTTCTGGTCTTATAATGTTCGATAGGTCACCTATGCAAGCTCTGTTAGAGGGCCTTTGTCGGTGGTTCTGAGGTGGATCTTGAATGCTGGCAAATGTGATTAATGATCTAATCTACTATTTTAAATCTTAACTGATCTCTAAGTTTTCAGCTGGCCATTCAGATTGGCTACCTAAATTAATTTACTTTCTTAATTAGCCTAACTTTCTGGGTCAAGGATCTAATGGGCACCAACCTAGTCCACTTATGAACCTAATTTAATTATTTTAAATGAAGATTAGTTACTAATCAAATTTAATTGAGGATAATGGTTCAGGTCCTTACATATACCAAGTGTAAGATCTCTCAGAGAGTTACTTTGAGAACTCACGCAGACGGAGCTCCTTGTTGCTAGCATAAGCCCCCAGAGCTTCTATGAAGCGACTAACATGCTCTCTGACGTTCCTGTTTTGCCCTAAAAACTAGGGAAAGACGGGAGCCTCGTAGTCCTTGGGATATGGCAAGATAAGGAGTGGCTCTGGGTACGGAGGACATAAATCACTACCAATCCAATCTGTATCCTTGGACTGAGATTTCTGGAGAAGAGCTTGGACATCAGCAATGGTAAAAAAGTCAGTTTTGGGAGCAGATGGAGGTATGGATGTGTATGGAGGAAGGTTTACTGTAGGAGAAGTTTTTGGAATAGGATTTGGAGAAGGATTAGGACCCGATTTGCTGTTGAGAGCATCCAACTGAGCCTATAGGACCTGAATAGTTGTCTTGAGAGATCTAGTCATCTCATCAGGATATTGTGGAGGAACAGGTTCCTGAGGAGGGTCCCGTTCTAGAACTTCTTCCACAAAAGGGACAGTATTTGAACCAGACGCATCCATGGACAGAATGCAAGATAAAAACAACAGCAAACAGATAAAATCTGAAAGGAATGACTACAAGCTCCCCAGTGGAGTCGTCAAATGGTGATGACGGGTTTGTAGAAGACAAATATATTAGAATGAAAGGACAGCTAATACATGTGAACCAATACAACTAGTGTTCCGGAGAAATAGGTAGGGAGAGCTTGTCCCAAGACAGCCTAAACCGTCACGCAACCGTTCTGCCAAGAGCGTTACTTCTCAAATGTCACCTGTGAATAAGACAAAGAGAAGAGACAAGGGGCAAAATGGATATTGCAATAACTGAAAGGTCAGTTTGAATGCATATCTCAGAGCAAGAAAACTTGAAGAATTCGAATGACTCGAAGTCTATAACATGTAGAGGGTACACCTTTAAGACTGACTATCCCCTTTCTCTTTTAGTGCCTTTACTCACTGTTGTCTTCTACCTCTAAAATTCTAGAAATTTAAGTCTTTCCAAGCAACCACCTGTTTTAATGGGGGATACATTTTGGTATTTATAAGGAGTTTTAGCCTCTCAAATTAGGACAAATGTCACTCAGGAAAGTGTCTATAGAGGAGCTTATAAATATCCCCATGCATAAAACATATCCTAAATGCGACGTGTATTTCAACACGCCTAAGTTATTTCCAGAAAAAGGGATGAGTCATCTCGAATTCATAAACTTTCCCTGTGATAGGTTGCTTTAGACCTTGAGGAACACGTATTGGATGACACGTGTTGCATGCATATATATCTAAAAGCAACGTTCCCATTCCTGCCACCATTCTAGATAAGACAAAACCGCCCTTTAGATAAGTAATACAATAGATATTATAAGTAGCTGAGGTTTTATCATGTGCTGTCCATTTTTAGAAATCCGTTTCAATCAAACTTTAAGGAGTCACTTCAATGTCATAAATACCTTTCTGAATTTGTATATCTCGAGGGAACTTCCTTTGGCGGCTATTTTCCTTCGAAAGAAGCCAAAATAAATCTACTTACAAGGTGACCAGTATATTCTCGAATTACCTATATAGAGAACTCAAAGTTGAGTGTCTCAGTAGGGAACTCGTTTTCATAATCAATAGTCCCTATAAAGAAGAGCTCACTTTGGAATTATTTAAGGTTTATATCTATAGTAACCAACTCCAGTTCCTTCAATTTTAATGAACTCAGAAGTAAATATATTCCCTTGTGAGTTCCTTTGAAGTAAAGTGAGAGGGAGTTTCTCAAAGCACGCAGGCAACTGTTCGTAGGAACTGTTTCCTGGAACGAAGGTGTAAATGAACTTCTGAAACTCTTTCCACTGGGGATTTGTTGTAGGAGTTTTAGTATGTCCAAAATATTGCTCGAAGTCGATTTCTAAGGATGAATAAGAGCGACTTCGAGTTTTACTTTGTAATTTGGATGCATATAAGAGTGTATTCGAGGGGGTAAACCCATATCTTTGTCCTTCGAAGGGGACAAAATCCTTATCTTTTTTAAGGTGACAGGCCCTTAGTCCTTTAAGGGTGGGTAACCCTTGACGAATTGACCATCTCAGGGTGGTTAGCCTCCTGCAGTCATTTCAGTAGGAAGAAATATACTCCCTTCGAATTCACTTTAGCAAGAGGAAACATACCTCCTTCGAGTTCACCATCTGGAGGTGGTTAGCCTTCGAATTCGCCTTGGTAAGAGGTAATATACCTACTTCGTGATCCTTCCAAAACAAAATATATATATAAAAAAAATGGTCCTTCGAAGTTTACAAATATGATCCGAGGGCTACTTCTGAGTTAGAAGGTATAAAAGTTCCTTCGAAGATCTTCCTTCGAAGGAATTACTTTTAAGATGTAAAAGTAAAGTAATAAAATCACTTGAAGGCCGTTCTAAAAGAGTAGATGTGACTTCGATGTTTTATTTGAAGTTTCATATATTTGAGAAGTCCATTAGAGGTAGTATACCTCTGTATTTGTCCTTCGAGAGGAATAACGTCCTTTGGAAGGAAAAGGAAAAATATTTATTCCTTTAAGTTGTCCGAAGGCAGTTACCTTATGTCCATACGGAATGCCAATCCTCATTCCTTTGATAACTTCGAGGGCGATTGTCTTATGTCCAAAGTTGGACACGTGGCATTTCCCTATAAGCTGTATTTGAAAAGGTAGCTTCTCCAAGAAGCTTTCCTTTTTAGTGATAAGAACGGTCAGATATTTCTGAATCGTTTCAAATAACGCCTTTCCAACAAATGGTCCAATCAATGTGCAGTTGATGTTGACAGTTGGAATGTGAAAAGCGGTTGTACTGTAGATAATAGCTTTATTGAATGATTAAGTATATGTGGCTATACCAAGTAATTGTGTACGTGCGCTGTTAAGATATCGCCACGTGTTATCTAGGATTAATTAAACCGCCTAATCACCAGCATCAAATCCCTGATGGTTCCCATTCCACCTCAACCTGGAACATAATAAGTCGCGTGAGCTTGGAATGCCCAGTAAGACCCTATTTGCCGTCCATCGTCATAAGATACCGTTAAACAAATGATACTTAAATCAAATCAAATTTAATAACACAAGATAAACCAACATCTAACAATAATGAGTTACTATAATAACCTGAACTTTTTTAAGGGATTAATTAATAATTAATTCTAAATATAGGTGTAATTTCAAATTTTAGAGGTGGTTACATATTTGACTTTGACTGCTTGTATTGGTGGGCTGCACTATAGGAAACTAAAGTGCTTCACACCCAATCATAACTCTTAAGTTATAATGTGTGGCTATAATTCAATTAACCAAAGGTGATTAGTAAGATATTATATAATTAGAATTATAAGTTATAAAGGTGATTAGTAAAGAATAAACAGCTTTAATAAGAAAACTGGTTTAATAGATTAAACCAAAACTAACCAAACAAGACCTAGCCTTAATAATCAATTAGTTGGACTTACGTAAAGCCCAATTAATTGGACTTAATTAAATAACTAATTTTCGTGCTAATTAAATAATAATAAATTAATGATAAGTTATAATACAACTAAGAGATTAGAATAAGGTTAGAACAACCACTAATATTCCTAATATAATTAAAAGACTTAAAATCAATGGTTAGGATTAATTAGACTAATCTAATGGCTAGGATTAAAAGTAAAAGAACCTAATCTAATTAGGATAAGATTAGATAATAACCATCATTAACTCACACTACAACTAGAACACCTCTCATCTAAAAGTTGTAAATTAATTAAATCTAAAGGCTAGGATTAGAAACTTAATCCTAAACAAATTATAACTCTAGACTAACTAAGAGACAAGATTAAAAAGTACATAAACATAATCTTGGTTGTCCAAATCATAATCTAAAAATCTAAGAAGAGAGCTAGAGCTGGAAAGGTGAGGAAGAACAGTTCAGACTTGAACTGGGTTGAAGAAGAGGAAGAATTCGCGCATCAAGCAAGCTCAGTAATTTTGATTATTTTATAGTTTTGATTTGGATTAGGCGATATGCCATATTCTCTGAATATTACATAGCACTTTGAATTCGACTCAATCACAAACTGTTTTCATAAAACTTAAGTTATCTAAGCTTAATCAATCCAAGCAAGGTAATGTGGTTGTTTGATTATTATTTTGATTCGGTTTTGTTCGGAATTGATTTTAAATATAAATCTCTGTTAAAGAAAATTATTAATTATGAGTTAAAATATGAAAATTATGCTTAATTGCTGTTTTTGGGCAAACCGACAGCTTGCCGGTGTGCCGGTAGTTTGTCGAAACCCTACTGGACATCCCTATTTGACTTTTGACTTACTGTGTAGGCTACCGGATGGCCAACCGGCATGCTAGTTAGCCTGCCGGTGGTCATGTGTGCCTGAGACTTGGAAAACAAGCCCTTGCCTACCCTGAGATTTTTTGGAAAAATACAACCTTCTGTCTATGCTGCCGAATGGCCAACCGGTGTGCCGGTTAGTCTGCCGGCCAGCCTTAGACCGTGCACCCAGATAATTTGGCCCCTGTCTAGGCTGCCGGATGGCCAACCGGTGTGTCGGTTAGCCTATCGGTCAGCCTAAGGACTTTAAATCAATTGTGTTTGGACCTGCTTAGACTACCGGCAGACCAACCGGCGTGCCGGTCAGCCCAGCTTGGGTTGTTTGTTAAATAATTAGCGATTTAATTAATGTTTGATTAATTATTATTAATTGTATGCTAATTATAATTTTTCCATGATATTAATTGAGGGTTAATTGATTTGTTTCATAATTAATTATGATTAATCATACATTATGCATACTTTGATTTGATTTGTATATTATGATGATTTAAACCATGCTTTGAGCCTCATATTTCATACTTAGTATTATTACACAATTGTACACTTAATTGCATGCCTAGTTAGTGTGCACTATCACCACACATGCACAGCATAACCTATTGGTATTAATGACCATACTCTGGTCATGTACCAGACTTTACATTCAAACTTCACTTCTGTTGAAGTTCTGATCAGACTTGAGTGAATCATGATTTGGTGAGGAAGCCCCGGATGGACTGAAATAAGTTGACGGCGTCATGATCCCAATATTACCAGATTATTATTTTCATCCCAATAAACGTATCATAATACGTTTAGGTGACCCCTTGTGATATACCCTATGATTGAAAATAGCAGAGGTGCTTATGACCTCTAGGTCGAAGCTCCTAGAAACTATGATGCGCACATAGAATAATCCAATTATCACATTACCATATATAAGGGGATGAATTCACTACGGTATTGGACTTAGATCGGATGTGGTACATACACTAATCGAATGCCAAACAGCATGCATGTTGCACAACATATGTCTTTGCATGGATCACACTTGTTGATCACCCCTTTCTTTTATTTCTGCATGAGCATGCATTGCATTCATTAATAATTGAACCCGCATTCATATTGCATTGCATCACTCACTCTACGATCATGTTTATTACATATTATTTGCTCTTGTTTATGTTGTATCATTGGGTGATGGTATTGACTCTATTCCAGTTAAGGTATATTTTAATTGAATTACTTACTGGGCTAAATGTAGCTGACGCCTTTGCGCAATTTCAAGTGATTTAGTTGAACAGTATGATGAACCATACCCTTATTGTGAGCATGCTGGATTTAATAAAGTGTGGAGTGATTTGTACATATGAGTTTTACCATCAGATTTATCGGTTTATTTCTTAGATTAGATATGATGTATAGGACTAGGGATTTGATTTAAACTTGGAAATAAGATGTAATTGTTTTCCTTTCCGCTGCTATTTCATTAGTTGTTGTGGATGTAATAACTTAGTTATATTTAATTATTTTCAATAAAGTAGTTTCCTTTAATGTTTATTAAATTTCTGTACTTTTGGCTCTTTGATTGACTGCCACTCTCGATCTTGGTTGGGGTGAGAGTCACGATTTGAACCTAAGGGGTTCAACATGAATTACCTTAACTTTGGGTCGTCAGAAAGTTGGTATCAGAGCTTAAGTTTCCTGTGATCCTAAGTTTTCTGGCCCTGATACCAAAGTTAGTATCAGAGCCTATGTTTTTCAAGTTTTAAATTAGATTCCAAAAGTTTTTGTATGCCAATATTTTTAAATTTTTTCAAGGTGCTAATTTTTTAAAACTTTTCTGTGTGCTGATTGTTATTACTAACATTGGCCGCTAACTTAAGTGTTGGCAGATTTCTTTCTTCTTAAATAGATTGCTCATCATCCTAATTTCAGAATGGCTGGAAACTTCAAGATATCTCCCTGAGAGATTGATGATCAGGTAAGTCTCTATAACTTTTTTGGTTAGGATGTCGAATTTCGATGACAAAATGGTCTTAAGAAGGGTAGAATGTAACAACATGAACTTTTATAGGGATTAATTCATAATTAATTATAAATATAGGAGTAATTTAAAATTTTAGAAGTGGTTACATATTTAACTTTGATTGCTTGTGATTGGTGGGTTGCACTATAGGAAACTAAAGTGCTTCACACACAATCATAACTTTTTAAGTTATAATGTATGGCTATAATTCAATTAACCTAAGGTGATTAATAAGATATTATATAATTAGAATTATAACTTATAAAGGTCATTAGTAAAGAATAAACAGCTTTAATAAGAAAACTGGTTTAATAGATTAAACTAAAACTAACCAAACAAGACCTAGCTCTAATAATCAATTAGTTGGATTTAAGTAAAGCCCAATTAGGTTAATTAAATAAATAATTTTTGTACTAATTAAATAATAATAAATTAAGGATAAGTTATAATACAACTAGGACATTAGACTAAGGTTAGAACAACCACTAATATTCCTAATATAATTAAAAGACTTAAAAATCAATTGTTAGGATTAATTAGACTAATCTAATGGATAGGATTAAAAGTAAAAGAACCTAATCTAATTAGGATAAGATTAGATAATAACTATCATTAACTCACACTAGAAATAGAACACCTCTCACCTAAAGGTTGTATATTAATTAAATCTAAGGGCTAGGATTAGAAACTTAATCCTAAACAAATTATAGCTCTAGACTAACTAAGAAAAAAGATTAAAAACCACATAAACATAATCTTGGTCATCCAAATCATAATCTAAAAATCTGAGAAGATAGCTGGAGCTAGAAAGGCGAGGAAGAACAGTTCAGACTTGAACTGGGTTGAAGAAGAGGAAGAATTCGCGCGTCAAGCAACTTAAGTAATTACAATTACTTTATATTTTTTGTTTGAATTAGGTGATATGCCATATTCTCTGAATATGACATAGCTATCACGACTTGAATTCTAAAGCATGACTCACACGCACGTGAGAATAACTCTAGGATTCCAAGCCTGACTCTCACCCTCAGATCTACCAACTCAAAGACCAAGAAGATGGTGGAAAACCACAAATACCTAATAGTAAATCCATAAATACAATAGGATCCCAGCAGAAGCTAAATCATCATAAAACAAATGAGATCAAACCACAAAGTGGGTCTCATATCCAAAAACATAACCTGAATAATACAATATATCATGTCTCAAGGGAGACAACCACTCCCACGCAACACTCTCAGAACTCTCCAACAACTACAGCAGAAAGAATGCAAGTAAAGTAAGGAGTCTAACTACACCTGCTACCTCAGGAGTCCACCTCAGTAATCCGGGTCGAAGTCCCGGTCGCACGCCTCGTGCTCACCTGAAATGTTAGGAGCAAAAAGGCTTGAGCTACGCGCTCAGCAAGTGCAATGTACAAGTGCAATGTATAATCAGGATGACCATCATGCATGCATGGGTTTCCATGATCAATGCGGGGGTTCATTCATTTTATTCAATGACATGAACAGATATATATATATATACACACACACATAAATAGGCCCACACACAATGGCCTCATTAAACACATGATATGCACATGAATGGTATCCTCTCAGTGTGTCGTTTTGAGGTCTCACGGTTGATCCATATTGTAACACTGCGTATCAAACTCACGGATACACGGCCCCTTTCGAGCTAAAGCTACCACGCCGATTCCGTGTGTACAACACAGTTTTAGGGAGTTTAAATCCATGGGCGATATATCCCACCTTCATTTTTTTATCGTGGGAACGAATTCCGGGGCTCCTCCAAGATATTCCCTGTGTACATCAATCACACCCACACAACCAATCGGTTGTCCTCCATATATATACTGGTTTAACAATATTTATACAGGTATCCATGGGCTCTTGGGGTTGCAAGTCCCTCACCCTCAAATCATATGAGATTTGAATAATAAGTCCCTCCTTGGGGACACGAGATCCATGTCTCTCATCTGGCACTTCTCTTGGAAGTCCAAGTATCCTCACATATTACCCGATGGTCTTTCATAAAGGAGCCATGGTAGTCTGGGGTCCAAGTCCTCACAATGACTGGTCATGCATGCATGTCCATTACATGAATGATACTAGCAAGCAACTACATGATATGCGACATATACATTAAGTGGAAAATCACCACTCAGTCAAGATATGTCCATTCATCACATCCATGTACTCAAGAATGGATAATAGAAATGCAAGTATGGCATTCTGTATATAACCACACTAATTTGAATACGCATTCATCCATAGATTAACTAAGCATGATACACTACGGGTCATGCATAGGTATGGGTTCTAGTTTCATTGTACTAGTCCATTCACGTTCACATACAATTAACATCATCGTACACGATTATATTATCAACAATCATCACGCTACCATACAATACTAGTATGAGTTTCTAGTGTCGATTCACTAGTACATACACCATATCACAACCAAGTAACATCTCTCGTAAAAGGTCATGCTATACACAAAAATCGCATTATCATACAATGCTAGTATGAATTAAAATGCTCAAACAATGTGGCTCCACAAAGGCCAAGTAACAAAGACATTATTATGATCCTCACCACAATCACACTCCTCATACATACATAGTATGAATAGTAACTCAAATAACATGGCACAACAATAGGCCAAGTCCCGGGTGTCAAATCTCCCACTAAAGAGCTCCCACAATAACTCAAACATCCACTGTCGGTAGGTGTCGTCGGTTCCACCGACCACCCATTGATCAAAACTAATACTGATCAAAAATCTCTGTCGACGAGTCCGTCGGTGGACCGACGACTCACCGACCAAAACCAAAGGTCTCCTCGGTGGATGCCGTCGGTCCCACCGACCACCTACCGGTTAAGGGTTTCAAGCCAACTAACTCACTGTTGACGGGTCCGTCGGTGGACCGACGATCCACCGAACACAGTCCAAAACTAACATAAGCGTCTGTCGGCGGGTTCGTCGGTGGACCGACGACTCACCGACCAAGTCCAACAAATCTCTCTAAGGGGGTGTCATTGGTGTCACCGATCACCCACCTAAGACTCCGTCGGCGTGTCCGTCAGTTCCACCGACAACTCACCGAACAGATCCAACAAGTCTCTCTAAGGGGAGTGCCGTTGGTATCACCGACTACCCACCGAAGTCTCCGTCGGAATGTCCGTCGGTGCCACTGACGACTCACCGACCAGGTCCAAGGGTTTTCCAAATAAGCTTGTCGGTGCCACCGACAAATCCATCGATGACCATCACAGTCCAAACCAAGTCTAAACTCCCTTGGGTGGGTGCCATCAGTATCATCGACCACCCACCTATAGTCTCCGTCGGTGCCACCGTTGACTC
Organism: Pachysandra terminalis; assembly: GCA_031762675.1. NCBI lineage: Eukaryota > Viridiplantae > Streptophyta > Magnoliopsida > Buxales > Buxaceae > Pachysandra > Pachysandra terminalis. Next base: position 916 of record JAUPMG010252118.1, on the reverse strand, counting down.
ACCGACCAGGGTCCAAACCTCTTAGGCCAAGTCTCATAGGTGGGTGTCGTCGGTACCACCGACCACCCTCCTAATCGTATCCATCGGCGGGTCCGTCGTTGCCACCGACGACCAACCGACCAAGTCCAAATCTGAATGACTAAGTCCAATGCCGTTGGCGGATTCGTCTGCACCACTGGCTCATCCACTGACGCCGTCGGCGGGTGTAGTCGGTGCCACCGACCACCCACCGACCAACACTCTGAAATCCACATACTGTCGGCGAGTCCATCGGGGAGCCAACACACCCACCGACAGGGACACGCCTGCACCTATCTACGTTGGCGAGTGCCGTCGGCAGGCCGATGCACTCACCGACGGACGAGATTTGGGGTTTTTGCTCCAGTTCGCTCCAACACTTGGGTTTTCTGGAACTTCTCCACCTAGGTCAACATGTTAGGGTTGATTTAGGTCTGAAAATGGATTCTAACCACAAGGAAATCAGATCACAAATAAATCAAACATCATTTAATGTTCACACAAGAAATCTCAAGAATCGTCAACACATTATGGGCAAGAACTTAATCTAGATAATGTAATATCAATATTCAGCCTTTCAACTCATGAATTACATACTACAATTGATGTTCATGATTAAATAACAATAACAAAAGCACAATAATCCAAATATGTGTGAAGAAGTCATGGGACATCCCAAGAAGAACACAACAAGTGTACACAATACACTTACCTGGACAGCAAATCTCCTTGGACGAAAGTGGCATGGCTCGAGCACGATCTCCTCTCCAGTTGTGGTCTCATCTTCCTTTTGAGGTTCTTCTTCCTTGAAGTTCTTCTCTTCTTCTCTCTACACAGCAAAATCCTCAAGACAAAAAAATGAGTTAGGGTTTTAGACTTTGTCTTTTAAACCCTACCT
>JAUPMG010252102.1:0-21814 GCA_031762675.1 Pachysandra terminalis | reverse complement strand
CCTTCAACACATTTTCTAAACTAATACCCTTATCTCTACAACCACCTACATTTACAACACTGCCATCCATTATTTACACAGTGCCGTTAATGTATTTACAATCCTGCCATGGATTCATTTAATTACTAAACTCATATATTTTAACCCTAAATATACATATATAGCATATAATACTTTATGATACACCTCACCTCATGCGTATACGGTAATTTTAACATTAAATAAATACAAGTGTAAAATGACATAAATGATAATAATTAAATAATAACGAAAAAAAATAATTGTCGGGTTTTGTCGTCGTCCTTCTCCAACGGTTCGGCTCATTACAAATCCAAAGTCCGGTCAGGTCATTGGGTTACCCTTCGGGGCCCATAATGCATGAATGATCCATTTATGCATGCCCTCATCACACAATCTACATGTTATGCATTGATATATAAATCTCACTTAAACATCTAATAATATGTAATACTTTGCATTCAAATGTGTCTATCACGTACATGTCATTAGATATGATGAATTCTAAAACTCACATACATGATATTCCACGTGTAATTATTTATCCATTTTAATCAAGTATCTAGAATGTATAAGTCATATCGTACATGCCCATAAGTTATCATCGCCATTGGCTTACATTCGCCTCCATGTTACAGTATAGCTTAAAATCATTCATAAGTTCCCAATTCCCACATATTATGTTCATTCATAACAAGATAAGTAATTAGGATTATGTATATCCTAAATCTCACATCATTTTTACACCTTACTTCATCACCATATTTTATGCACATTCTTAACATGTATATCATTTCACCATCCTTTTAATGTAGTGTAATAGTGTATTCATTCACATCACAATTCTAGTGATTCAATATAATCAAGGTTATTACTTACCTCTCGTCATTATATCTTATGCTTAATCTTAAGCATGTACTTCATCTTATCATTCATTTAATCTATCATAATAGCATAGTCATTCACGTATAATTCTAGTAATTTACTATAGTCAAGGTCATTACTTAGCTTACAATACATATACTGCATATATATATATATATATATATCAAAGTACGCATCAAACTAAGATTAACTCATATAATCACTTGGGATTAATTCACTCATCCGACTAGAGTTAGATTTCACATCCAACTAACTAGAATCAAATCACATATCCAACTAGGATTAGTTCATATAATCATCTGAGATCAATTCACATATTCATTTGACATTAGTTCATGTAATCCTCTAAAATCAGTTCACATATCCATCTAGCATTCATTATCATTCCATCTTGGATTAATTCACCATTTCATCTAGGATTAACATACATATTCATCTAAGGTCAATTCACATCCTACTAGGATCAGTCCATGCATTCCACAAGTATTCAGATTTTCCCACAATTAATCTCCATTTATAGTTAACATATCGAATTAAAGATTTTAGACTTGCATCTAAATTCATTTCACATTTCGCACCAATATTCAGCTTTATTCACAAGCAATCTCTATCGTTTCCTCAAGATATTTAACGCATCATTTTTATGTATCATGTACACTCTTCATTTTTAGTGTCCCAATCATTGTGTCACAACTGGGCTATAGGCTTCTCTGCCATGGCAGATGGCAGTGTAGGCACACTAACAGTACACAATCGATGATTAACCTTTCTAAATCCTCAATTACTCTTCCCCTTCATTTTTATTCACTTCAATTACCCCCTATGAGTAATTAGTATTCAAACCCTTAACCTTTCTAAATCCTCAATTACTCTTCCCCTTCATTTCTATTCACTTCAATTACCCCCTATGAGTAATTAGTATTCAAACCCTTGGGGTTCCACCTGGCTAGTGGCTCTGCCGGTGGGGTACTGGTATGCCGGTGGTGTAAAGTCCTCAATTTTATTTGGTCAGGGGTGTTGGTTTGGTCGGTGCCCCATCAACTGCTTTACTTGCTTTCTAAGACAACTCAGTATCTTTCTCCCCGAGTTGTTAAAGAGACCTCTAAATAGAAACACAAATAGATTACACAGCATTGTCCAACTACAACTCTTGCCAACTTAAAGTAATGGATTTGAGGTTTGTTACTATTTAACAACACAAATAAAACTTGCTAATTATCTCTTAAGCTTCCTGTTGGATATTTGACTTGGGTTGACTTGGTTGTCTCACTAAGGTGGGATGACCCGGGTCCCCAGTTGATGGGGTGTCCATACGAGGCTAGAGATCTAGTGTGTTTGACTCTCTCCTATTGTTTAGGAGATAGAGTTTAAGTTGGAGTTGAGTTGAGTCTTCTATATTTAGAAGACTCCTCCTCCTCTTTCCTCAAGCTTCATAAGTTGGATCCCTAACCTAGAGAACTTCTCTATCTTCATCTCTTCTTTCTCCTTTGAGATCTTGTTTGTTGTTGATTTCCATACTTGAGTTTTGGTGTTTGAGTGTGGATACTACTATGTGTGGTTCTAGTAATCACGCATACTGACATGGGACGAAATCTAGTTTGATAGAAATCTTTTGCTGCAGATCCAGATTCCTATGCATCGAAGTATGTGATGCAATTTTTTACAACCTTCATTGGTATTAGGGCTATCATGTTTCATCTTAATAGGACCAAGATATGATGATAAACCTCATCTAAGAGGCAACCTAGTTGTTTTTTTTCAGAAAAAAAAAACAACATACAATGCATAGTTTCATTGATGATCATGAAAGGATTGTTTGTATAACCATACATTATTTGGTGATGATTATACATTTTGACCTATGGTCTAGTGTATTTTGTATTTGATAAATAAACGACTAATATTATTGTTTAGTCCTAAGTAATGATACAAAATCAATTATATCTTATATGAGATGTTAATTAAAGGGCATAATTTTAATTGTAGTGATATGGCATCAAAGAGTACAATAGCTGGCCTAAACAAATTAAAGAAATTGGATGGTAAGAACTATTCCATCTGGCATAGGAAAATCCAATATCTCTTTGATGAATTCAAGGCCCTAGAAACTTTATAACAAAACCTAGCCTACCTTGAGTAAGGGACCATTGCTCATCATCGTAGTGATATGGAAGCCTATTAGGCTTAGGCTAAGAAGGATCGTTGTGCATGCTTTACTATGCTGAGCAGCTTGGACATTGATTTTATTGGCAAATTTGATGCATATAAGACTGCACAAGAGATGTGGAACGCACTGAAACTAGCGTTCATTATGTACCTCGACTACGAGATTGTGTGCACCAAGGATGACATTTGAGACCTAAAAGATGGCTTCCAAGGTCAATATGGTTGAGCATCTTAGGAAGATGCCGTCTATTTATGATACGCAATCTAAAGTCACTGGGAATAAGCTGACTGATGAGCATCCATTTCTCACTGTTCTAAGATCCCTACCTGATTCATCGGAACACATGAAGGTCACCATGATGCACAATGAGAACATTAAAAAATTCATTGATTTGGCGCATCATCTTGAGCTAGAGGCAGGCATTAATGCAAGGTCTAAAAACACTGTGTTCTTAGCCAAACCATAGAAGCGCAAGACTTCAAGGTCTAGGCGCAAGCGGAAGGCTAAGGCACCACATCATGAGGAAACAACTAAGAAATTTCCTAAGGCAAGCACATGTACTAAGAGCCCTAAAGGGAAGCGTAAAGAAAAAAGAGACTTGTCCAAACTGATCTGCTACAACTGTGACAAGTTCAGACTCGTTGCTCGTGATTGCATTGAGCAGAAGCAGGTAAAAACTAACCCAATCTCTAGTTTATGTTGCATGGTATGCACTGATGTCTTATTTGCTCAATCTAGTTCTGATTGGATTGTAGGTTTCAGAGCTAGCAGACACATAGTCGGAGACAGAGATGAGTTCATATTCTATAGACAGACACCATCTGGGAGTAAGAAAGTATACATGGGAAATAATACCAGCGTGGATGTGCTAGGAGTTGGCACATATTTGCTGAAAACGTGAGAGACCCCGTTTATTGGTGCTTCATGACGTACTCTATGCACCCATCATTCGTCATAGTCTCATCTTTGTACTTATGTTATTTAGACTAGGCTTTTTTGTTTTTTTGAGTAGAGATTATGTTTCCAATTCTTTAGAGTCCGTTTTATATGGTAGGAGATTTATTTCTGATGAGTTGTTCAAACTAGATATTGATTGTTCAAGTGATGCAAATTTAGTTTCTTATTTGACTTCCAACAATGATGACGTTATTATTTTTAATTCGTTGAGTTGGTATGATTGACTAAGACACAGGGCTAGAGAGGATGAATCAATTGGCTCAAACAGGTCTACTAGGATCGCTTGCCAAGATTCAGTTTCCCATTTATGAGCATTGTTTGGTCGGTAAGTCATGTAGGAAACCACTCGGTAAGGCAGTGAGAGTGTCTATACCTTTAGATTTAGTCCATTCTGACATATGTGGACCAATCAATATTATGACCCGCCACAGAGAGTCCTATTTCATCACATTCATAGATGATTACATGTGATATGGTTATATGTACTTGATTTCCCACATATCATAAGTATTATATTGCTATAAACGTTTCGTGGCGGAAGTCAAGAGCCAATTGTATCGACACATTAAGTGTCTCCATACCAATAGAGGCGCAAGTATTTATCTGATTTGTTTCTAGATTTATGTGAAGAAAAATAAATTCATAAACAATTGAAGATCCCAGTCACACCTCAGTAGAATGGTGTTGTAGAGAGAAGGAACAACACCTTGTTATACATAGTGAAGTCGATGATGGTGCATGCATCCCTACCCATTAGCTTTTGAGGAGACGCACTAACGAATGCACCCTACATCTTAAATGGTATTCCTAAAAAGTCAGTTCCTAGCACACCATACCAATTATAGATAGGTAGAGTGCCTGACCTAACTCACATGAGGATCGACAGGTCAAGTTCATGTGCATTCCCACCAGAGAGGGAAGCTAGAGAAAAGAACCGTTAAGTGCAACTTTGTTAGATACTCATATCACTCTAAGGGCTATGTCTTTATCCATGAATTTACCGATGGAGGTTTAACACAGATTGATTCACGTGATGTAGATTTTATCAAGGATGATTTCCCAAGAAGGAAGAAATCATGGATGAATCTAGAGCTCATTGAAATGAATGAGCTAGAGTTGGGATCAGTGAAGATCACCCCACATCCAAACACAATTGAGAACATAGGTTATCAGTAAGATCCTTCAAATTTTAGGGACTTTGTGGATAGTGGAATTGGTTATCATCCAGTGGAAGTGTCCCAACTGACATGGATTCTAGCAATCCTATGCGTAGGAGTAGTCGTGGAGAGATTCCTTATCGTCATTTTACGATTAAGGGTAAGTCGTTCATGACTGTCACACTTGATGATGATGAGCATGGTTCATATCGGGAGGCATTATCATCACCTACTTCGCAGAAGTGGATGACTACTTTGCAAGATGAAATGACTTCCATGGAGAAGAACCAAGTCTGGGAACTTGTTGATCTTCCACCTAGGCGCAGGACCATTGGAAACAAGTGGGTTCTAAAGGTTAATTGCAAGGCAGATGCAAGTGTAAAGTGATACAAGGCCTGTCTTGTTGCGAAGGGTTACACCTAGGGAGAGGGTGTTAACTATATGAGGAGACATTCTCACCAGTATTGAAATTTACCTCAATTCGCCTCATTCTAGATATTATCGCACACTTAGATTTAGAACTCTATCAGATGAATGTCAACTATGTTTCTCAATAGAGAACTGGATGAGGAGATCTATATTGATCATGAGTGCAGAGTTTGCAGACTGAAATGCTCCTTATACGGTCTGAAACAATCATCGTGGTAGTGGTATCTTCGATTCCATCGAGCTATTATAGAATTTGACTTCACAATTATCAAAGAAGACCACTGTGTGTATATTAGACACCATGGTAGGAGCTTTCTTATCTATTCATTTTGTGTTGAAGACATATTGATAGCATCTAATGACAAGGAAATGCTTGTCACCACTAAAGTGAATTTAAATCAGTTTTAAGAATAAGGATATGGGTGAGGCAAATTATGTGCTTGGTGTTAAGATTCATAAAAATCATGCTAAAAGGCTTTTTTGTTTGTCGTAGGAGACTTTCTTAAGAAAGGTACTTGACCATTTCAGAATGCACAATGCTAAACCCATTGAAAATCCTGTTGAGAAAAGTGCTTGATTACATCTTGGTCTTTATCCAGAGACAAAGGAAGGGAAGAAACAGATGGCTCGTGTTCCCTATTCTAGTGCTATATGTAGTTTGATGTACACTATGATGTGTACTCCACGAAGTATTAGTTTCGTGGTTGGCTTAGTTAGCCGTTTCCAAAGTAACTCGGGGAAAACTCATTGGAAGGTTGTGAAACATATTTGTCAATATCTACGCGGGATAGTAGATTCAATGCTTTCCTTCCAGGGAGCCGATTTGTAGCTATGAGGCTACAGTGATGACGACTGGGCAGGTGATTTAGAAGATCGTGGGTCAGAGTCAGGATAAACATTCTTGCTAGGTGACGAGGCCATCTCTTGGAGTGGCAAGAAACAAATCTGTATCACGTTATCCATCATGGAGTTAGAGTACATAACTTGTTATGCAGTCATCTAGGAGGCCATATGATTCAGGCAATTGTTACAAGATCTTTGATTCTTTAGAGTTGGCATAGGCCCGATCACCATCTATTGTAATAGCATGGCAGCGTTAGCCTATACCGAAGACCCCAAATACCATAGTAGGACGAAGCACATCGACACTTGCTATCATTACATCAAAGACAGAGTTACAAATGGAGATGTGTCCCTTGCACATATCCCTACTAAGCAGATGATAGCTAAGCCCATAACTAAACCCACAGCTAGATAGGATTTTAAGGTTCATGTCAGAGAGATGGGATTACGTAGATTGTGATTTGTGTTAGGTGGTCAATTTTCATTTACATTTGATATGTAGACATCTCATATTACATTATATTTCATGCATGAGAAATTTATTGAGTTTATTTTCGTTAGGCATAAGATTGTGTAGTATATGCACACTTTACACACATAATACATCCATATTATGAGGATATGGGTACGATATCTCACCAGGCTAGGGGTTGACTTCTCACACAGCAACCAGCCATGGCACATACATTGTGAGCAGGATGATACATTTAGTGTACTTGTGCCATCGGGGGCATTTAAAGGACTCTGAGTTATATGTCACCCTGGAAGAGATAACATGAGATTCCTTACGAAAATGAATATTACCTAATGAAGCCGGATGTGAGACCTATCATGATGCTTTAGAGTTGTGACTTGGATTAAGGATCTCAAGTTTTGCGCATGGATTTTGACTATAATCGGATTCGTACGGTTTTGAGGGTTGACATACTCTTGGTTGGGCCCAGAGCTCCACCGAAGCATGTGTTGTATATCACATGAGCTAGTACCGACATTACCTTTGAGAGAAATAGAATTGATCCCTATTTCCTTGTGTGATATCAGGATGATCCTTTTGAGGATAACCTTATACCCTTATTTACCTTTGATCATGTCGTGAAGTCAGACCTAATGATCTCTACTCTAGCATACTTTCCTATGGCCATGGATTATACAATCTAAAAAGGGTTTGACTAGGAAAGCAATTAGTTCAAAGCTAAATTGAATGAGGCTTAGGGAAGACTATTTGGCATCCCATTTAGAGAGATATTATTCATAGAGAAATGTGCTCATTGATAAAAATTATCATATATGATGTTTCATATTTTTTTACTTATGTGTATTTGATATATATGTAGACTATATGGATTATTTTAAATGAACAAATTATTATGAATCTAGTGGTTGAGTATAGAGACCTGAGCTTAAGCTCAAAAGGGGTTAAGAATACTCAATCTGGTGTGGCAAAAATGGGTATGGGGTATAAGCGAGACTTTTGAGAGTGTATCACCATGTTAGTTTTATGGAACTTAATATGGAATCACTCGCCCATTACTTTGTGCTTGTTGGTCACACGTTCAACGACCTGTATGATTAGTATCCATGATAGGAAGTTCTGATGTATATAAGAGAGGCGCACACTTAGTGCCCATTATGGACAAGTGGGAGATGTAGGATATTTGAATTGGGTGACCCAGTTGGCCCACTAGGATGGACTGCTCGGTCCCCACTTGATGGGACGTCCATACTAGCCTAGAGACCTAGTGTGTTTGACTATCTCCTATTGTTTAGGAGATAGAGTCTAAGTTGGAGTTGAGTTGAGTCTTCTATATTTAGAAGACTCCTCCCCCACTTCCCTCAAGCTTCATACGTTGGATACCTAACCTAGAGAACCTCTCTCTCTCTCTCTCTCTCTCTCTCTCTCCTTCTCTTATTCCTCCGTTGAGATCTGGTTTGCTGTTGATTTCCATGCTTGAGATCTGGTTAGTTGAGTGTGGATACTATTGTGTGATTCTAGTACTCACACATACTGATGTGGGACAACATTCAGTTTGATAGAGATCGTCCGCTACATATCCGGGTTCGTGTGCATCAAGGTATATGATCCAGTTCATTTACAATCGTCACTTTCAATATAATTAAGTTTTATCTCTTCAAGTGGTGAAAAATGAGTTTCTAATTTGAAAAGAACGATAAAGAGTTAAGACAACCAATGCTGTAAAGTTAGAAGTGTGATTTGAATGGCTCAATTTCAATTGAGTTGGTTGTTGTATCTTATAAATGAGGATATAAAAAAGTCCAGGATTTGCTGGATACTTTCCAAGAAGTTTAAAATTTGAATTTAAATTACAACAGAAAGATAAGATGTTATCTAACTGGTGAGGGTTGAGTATCTTCTATATTCCCTCTCAAGCGAAGCGGTCGTGGAAGGACGTGGAGCTTGTTATGTAACAAACTGAATTGATGATGACTAAGTCCCTTGCTTTCGATGCGTCCTCCGGCGTTTTTTATGAGTATTCGGTTGTCTTGCTCCTACTGATCCTATCCCGTGTTGCTTCTCCCCCATTCGCCCTCTCTTGTCTTCTTGTCCGGTGTTCTGTTTGCTTTGATTCATTTTGTCACCTTTTTTTCTTTCTTCTTCTCTCCCTCTGTTTGATCCTTCTTCATCCTCTTCCTCTTCCTTCCTCCCCTCTGTTTTCCTCTATTTTATTTGGCTTGTCCTCTTTTCTCCGTCCTGTTTCTTGTTCACTTCTCCCTGTTCTATTTCTTCTCGCACTTCTCTCTTTTCTCCCTATTTGTCTTGCCTCTTTGGTTTGGCATCTCTTTTTTTTGGTTCCCTTGTCTGATGACGCTCTCTTTCCCTCTCCGGGGGACCTCTCTGCCTGGTTCTGGGCTCTCGGGTGGAGATGGTTCTCCTTCAGGTCCAGGTCCGGGTGCGTTTGTTGGACCTGACTCGGGATCTTCCTGATCCTTTGATTTCTCCCGCGCTCCCCCCCCCTTTTGGTCCTCTTTCTTCTTTTAGCAATTGTCAATCTGCCCCTCTCCCTCTTCAGTCTTTGCCTACCCCTCTTTGTGTCTCTCGGCCTGTGGTGCCTGTCTCTCTCCCCTTTGGAGGGTCTGCTCCCCCTATTCCCTCCCTGTTCTCTGACTTTCCTGCCCTTCCCTCTGGTGGTTCTGTCTCTTTCCCAGGGGCTACCCCTGTTCTTTCCTGTGCTGGTCCTTCCTCTGTTCTGAGGACCTGCCCTTCTTCTCCTCCTCCTCTTGGTTTCCCTTCTAGGTCCTTTGTCCCAGCCCCTGGCTAGGTCTCCGTCTCAGACTTGCAGCTGGAAAGCTCTTTTTGCTTCCTCTAAGTATGCGGCTTATACCGAACCAAAGCTAAACTTCTACCCTCCTAGATTGGTTAATGGTGAATTGGTGGTTTCTCCCCCTATGGAAGTGATTGATGAATGCTCCACGTATTGGGATAAATGCTTGATTGGTAGGTACATTGACCGAAAACTCGCTTACCTGATGGTCAAGCAAATGGCTGAGAAAGCATGGTGTAAATTAGGTTCCATTACGATCACCACCATCGAGATTGGCACTTATGTGTTCAATTTCTGTAACTCTGAAGACTGTCTAGCTGTTTTGGAAGGTGCCCCATGGCATTTTGGGGGTAAACTTCTCATTGCCAAGTCGTGGTCTCCTGGTATGCAGTTGGAAAAACTTTTCCTCAAGCAGTTTCCTATTTCAGTCAAACTTATGAACACACCTTTAGACATGTGGTCTGAGGAGGGACTGGCCTTCATTACTAGTTACATTGGTACACCTCTCTTCCTTGATGGTGGTACGAAGAAAAAAACTAGGCTTAAGTTTGCTAGGATTTGTGTTGAAGTGGACATTGATTCAGTCCTTCCCCCTCTCATCCCCCTTGCAATACCTAGAAAGGATGGTACTTTTGAGCATATGGAGGTGGAGGTGGAATACCCCTGGAAGCCTAAAAAATGTACAAACTGTAATTGCTTTGGAGATACACTCAACTCCTGTCCCTCTTCCAAAGCCAAGAAAGTTTGGAAACCTACTGGGAGCAAAATACCTTTTGAAGTAGAAACTTGCCCAATTATCAGTTTAAGAGAACATGCTGCCAGCACTGCCCCGTCTGAACCCTCATTTACTATTATCCCAGGTCCTTTTGCTCCTACCTAGTATATTATCCAGCCTGTGGTGATGGCTGGTAGCCTACAAGTACTAGCCGTGGCTCGCTGAGTTTCCAAACCCTGAACCTCTTGAGACTATTATATCAACAATCACCATTTTTAATTCTAACAAGAACCCACATGCACCTCCTTTTCTAATCAACTAGTTTGATAGCTTTGCTCAATTTGAGAGGGAGAATTCATTTGCGGAACTTCTTGAAGAAGAGGAGGTTACCCCTAGTGAAACCACTGGTGCAAACAAATATCTTATCTCTAATGGTAAGGAACCTGTTATAGATCAGGCCTCAGGGTCTCCTCTCAGCAAGAGAGCTCAGAAAAGGTTGAAAAAGAAGAATTTTCAAAACTTTGAGGGCAGTGTGGCTGCGGCTACTAGGGGAACAGCTCGTAGGAAGGGTTTATGATCAATTTTGCAATATGGAATATTTGGGGTTTGAATAACTCTCTCAAACAAGAGGAAATTAAAAAGCTAATTTCTTCCTAGAAGATCTACTTTATTTGGTTTAGTTGAGAATAAAGTTCGCAGTGTCAATTCAACAATTATCTCTAACTATATTGCTCCTGGCTAGAGCTGTGAATACGATTACTCACACTCAACTAGAGGCAGCGTGTGGGTTCTATGGAATGAACATGAAATACATCTCAGTATTCTATATAAAAGTGACCAGATTATACATGCCAATGCAAAAATCCTTCAATTTGACTTGGTGTTTTCTATATCCTTCATTTAAGAAAATAATGACTTGGTTGAAAGGAGGAGATTATGGAGACAACTTCAATCCATTAGGCCTTCTAATGCTTGGTGTATTCTTGGTGATTTCAATGTAGTCCGTAGCCAAAATGAGAAATGGGGAGGTAGACCTATTCAGGCCCAAGCTGTGAATGAATTCAATGACCTCATCAATGACCTTGATTTGGTTAATCTTAATTCTAAGGGGTGTTTTTTCACTTGGAGCAACAGAAGTCAAGGTACTGATTTGATTATGTCTCGACTAGATCGTGCGCTTGTCAACCACCAGTGGTTAATTTCCTTGAATGTCAGTGAAGTGGAAATGCTTACTACTGGTTTTTCTGACAACTCTGCCCCTATTATAAGATTGTATCATGATGGTCCCAAAGGTAACATACCATTCAAATTCTTCAACTTTCGGACTGATCAACAAGGGTTTTTTTTATGTTTTCTCTGACGTTTGGTATACGGAGGTTAGTGGCACACATATATTCATTCTTTACTCCAAACTTCAGAAACTCAAGGCCAGACTCAAAGCCTGGAGTAAAAGCCCATTTTCTGATATTGATAAGAAAATCTTGGAAGCTCGTAATGATATGCACTGCCTCTATCTGAGCCTCCAAGCTGATCCACTGAATACTCTCATATCTGTTACTGAGGTGGAAGCTCGTAGGAAGTATATTCACCTATCTACCATTGGTGAAGCCCAATTAAAACAGAAGTCTCGCATTAATTGGCTCAAGCTTGGGGATCGTAACTCTCATTTCTTCCACAAAACTCTGATGGGTCATAGATTGCGAAATAAAATTATGAGTTTTTATGATGACAGTGGTATTAAAATTTCTGATCCAATGCAGATTAGTAAGCTTTTTGAAGATCACTATAAATGCCTTTTGGGTACTCATGGTGTGGGACATCGTGGGAGTCAAAACTTAGGGGCCGGCCTCTCCAACATTGTTCATGATCAAAGTGATACTGGGGTTTCTGAGACTGAAATCAAAGATTGCCTGTTTAGTCTCAAAGATGACAAATCTCCGGGCCCTGATGGCTACACTCCCCACTTCTTCAAACAAGCCTGGCATATTGTTGGTAGAGATGTCTTAAACACTATTGGGGACTTCTTTAAGTCTAGATGTCTCCTAAAACAGGTAAATCATACCATCCTTACGCTTGTGCCTAAATCATCTAACCCTTCAAGTGTTTGTGACTACCGACCTATTGCTTGTTGTAACACTATCTACAAGTGTATTTCTAAGATCATTGCCAACAAATTTAAGTGTCTTATTGGTGAACTGTGGGGGACTACCAATCGGCTTTTATCCCAGGCCGTAGGATTGCTGACATCATCCTCCTTGTTCATGAAATTCTACATGATTATCATCTAGATGTTGGGCCTCCTAGATGTGCTATTAAGGTGGACTTTCTCAAAGCCTATGATTTTGTACATTGGGGATTCATACATGCTCTACTTGTGGAGTGGAACTTCCCTAACAGTCTTATTGCTTGGACTATGGCTTATGTCACGACCCCCTTCTTCTCCATTGTTCTGAATGGTAGCTTGGTGGGACATTTCAATGGTGCGAAGGGGATCCTCTATCCCCATATATGTTTGTGCTTATTATGGAGGGGTTGGCTATAGGTGTTATGAGAAGGACTTCCCAATCTAATTTCTCCTTCCACTCTCGCTGTGAAGCTATTGATCTGATCATGCTCTGTTTCGCTGATGATCTGTTCCCGTTTACTAAAGCTAATGGTGCCTCAATTGATCTCCTTAAGGACGCTCTTGGGGCCTTCCACTCCTTGTCTGGGTTGCAAGCTAACACAGACAAGAGTCTGATTTTTTTGCTGGTACCAATCTTGAATCAAAGCACCTTATTTGTCAGTATTTAGGTTTTGGTTTGGGATCTCTCCCTATTAAGTATCTGGGGCTCCCCTTTTTCTCTACTCGATTGAAAATCTCGGACTGTTATCCTATTCTCAAGAATACATTGGTTAAAATTCAAGGTTGGAAAGCAAGATCCCTCTCATGTGCTGGTAGACTTACTCTTATTAAAGCAGTTTTGTTGAGCATAAAAGTGTACTAGATGACCACATTTATAATACCCGAAAAGGTTATCAAGTCCCTTGAGAACATGTGTGCTAAATTCCTTTGGTCTGGCCCTGATCTTTCAAAGAGAATTCATGTTGGTTCATGGAAAAACCTATGCAAACCCATGAGTGAGGGTGGTCTTGGTATCCCTAACCTTGTTGAATGGAATAATGCTGCTATCTTGCGCTATATCTGGATCAATGTTTCTCATACACCTTCTATTTGGAGCAGATGGATTGCTCACTACCTCATCTGTGACAGAAATTTTTGGTCAATACGCATTCCTTCCAAAACTTTTTGGGCTTGGAAGAAAATTCTTGGTCTAAGACCTTTAGCTCGTAGTTTTTGCATCATCACATAATAAATGGTGAGGACACTAGTTTATGGAGTGATTGGTGGCTTGGTGACAAACCGTTATGCGACTTGTTATCCCCTCGACAAATCTATAGTCAACGAATGCACATGAAGGGCAAGGTTAGTGTTCTTATTCATAATGGTAATTGGCATCCTCCTCTTACTGATATCCCTGAATTGCAGAACCTTTGGAATATGTTCTCCCAGTACTCCTCATTATTCTTATAGTGATACTGACCAAGTTATTTAGACGGCCTCCAACAATGGTATTTACTCTCTTAAAGACACATGGAACGCATCAGAACCCCTAGCACTGTAGTGGTATGGCATATTCTAGTGTGGTCAACTGATTACATACCTAAACATTCCTTCATTACTTGGATTGCTGTTCATGGGCATTTATCTACTCAAGACAGACTTATTAGATTTGGCATGCTTACTCGTAACAAGTGCATTCTGTGTAGCAACTTTGAGGAAACTCGTGAGCATATCTTCTTTAAATGTTCATACTCTATGAAGGTTTGGTCGTCTATTCTCGCCAAGTGTGGTTTTAACAGAGCTGTTATGGACTGGGAACTTGAAGTGAACTGGTGCTCTTCCACATTCATTGGAAAAAACATTGTGAGCTGTGTTTGTAGGCTTGCTTTTTGTGCCACCATTTATCACCTATGGAAGGAGAGAAATCCAAGAATATTCAGAAACAACTTCTCTCCATACCATAAAATTCTTCACAACATCACGAGTCATGTAAGCGCCAGAACATTGGGCAAGAACTTAAACCGAGTTGATTCCCTGGCTAAGAGGGAGTTCTGCTATAGGTGGGATCTGAAGGCTAATTTCATCCTTCCTTCCCCTTCTTGTTGTTGGTGGCAACCCCCCTGGATTTCTTGTCCTAAACACTAATGGCATGCAAGTCTCAATCGGCTGGTTCCGGTGGCTTGATCCGAGATCATCTTGGGGAGTGTCTCCTTGCTTTTGCGTCTCTCGGTCCCCTAAATATGTTGTTTTTCACAAGCTTGATGCTATTGCTTGTGGTCTGAAGTTTGCTATTGACCACAACCATAATTGTTTGACCATCCAATTGGATTCTAAATTAGTAGTAAATTTCATCTTGGAGAGTAATGTAGCTTGTCTTCCATGGTAGCTCAAAGAACTGATACATGGCATCAAGACCAAGTTGGGAAAGCTGTTTCATTTTCAGATCTTACACATTAGCATGGAATGCAATCAGGCAGCTGATTATCTTGCTTCTTATCCAACTGCTATTGATATATCTTTTTTTTATTTGATTCTATTAGTTTGCCCACAGATCTATTACACATTATTGCTAATGATGCTTGTGGGAAACCATACCCTAGATTGTAAACTTACTCCTCCCCCTTTCCCGCCTCTTTTCCTTCTTTATTGAATTACTTAACTTCCAAAAAAAAAAATTCCCTCGGTAAAGATATCCACAATTTGGTCTTGAGTTGAAATGAACCTCACATCTAAAGCTTTCTTCGCCATTTTACCACAAACAAAATGAAAATCAATTTCAACATGTTTTGTTCGTGCATGGAAGATTGGGTTGGAGGTGAGATAAGTTGCACCTAGATTATCACATCATAAGACCGGAGGCTGGATAAAGAAAATACCAAGTTCTAGTGACTGAAGCTATGTAAGTTTAGCAGCCGCATTTGTGAGTCCCTTATATTCTGATTCGGTGTTGAACCGTGCCACATAGGTTGTTTTCTTGAGTTCCAAGAAATAAGGTTTTGACCCAAAAAATGTTGAATCCACTTGTGGTCCATCTATCATCAGGGTAGCTCGTCGAATCTGCATCAAAAAATGCTCATAAACGCATCGAAGAGGAGTGATGAAGAAGCAGGACAAAGTTAATAGTATGATTCAAATAACGAAGGATACACTTAACTGTAGTCCAATGATCCTCGGTAGGTTGATGCATGAATTGGCAGACCATATTGACAACAAATGAAATATCGAGGCGTATGAAAGACAAATACTGTAAGGCACCCACAGTGTTACAATATGTGGTTGGGTCAGATAGCGAAGTGCCGATGTGCTTTGATAATTTTGACCCAAAAGCCATTGGAATTGAACATGGTTTTTCCCCATCCACGAAAGCCCTTTTAAGAAGATCCGTAATATATTTTGTTTCGCACAATATAAATTTTCGTGGGACGTATTGGACTGATACTCCAAGAAAATAATTCAACCTTCATAGATCTTTCATTGCAAGTTCCTTCCCTACTTCATTAAGAAGTGTAGAAATCACTTCAGTATTATCGCATGTAAGAAGGATATCATCGTCATAGAAAAGTAGATAAAGAGTAGTTAACGCATCGTCTTGGCCAAGGAAATTGCGACTGAACGTACATGTGGAGAAGAATGTGAGGTATCCACATTTGAACTGAGGTTTCCAAATTTGAATTTTATGGAGATACGTATTTGAATGATGAACTTACATGTGGAGAAGAATCCTGCAAAAAATCTGGTGAGAATTGTTGGACTAATCTAGAAGCTCTAAATGGAACACCCATGTGTAAAACCAGGCTAGATGTACTTTGGTGTGTTGGAATTTCAAAATGAGGTGGAACTTAAAGTAAAGATCTCTCCATGGGATCCAACCCACAATTGATGATACTAGGAATATTGATATTAGTAGCAATAGGATCTATGTTTGCACTTGATGATTCCGAGTGCATAATACTTGCAAACGAGAAATCTTGTTCATTAAATATGATATGATGACAAATATAGATGCAATCAGAAGGGATGTGGAGACATCGATAGGCCTGATGAGTTGACTGTTGTTCCCTCCCGGGTCCCCTTCCAACTCGTTGGCCATGTGCGGCTGGCAGGTTGCTCGTTTGTCCAGTGCGGTGTGTAGGTGTGTATGTGTGTGTGTGTGTGTGTCGCGTGGGAGTGCCAGGACTTACTAGTCCAAAGATTGGGGTTCCGGGTTTTGATCCCTGGCACCCATCCACACAGACTGACCAGTTTATTGAGCAATCGGTGGTGCAGTCGGCCACCGAAAATGTGTCCATTAGGCTTTAATTGTTAGTGTTTGTCTGAAATCCTTCAGATAGTGAAGATATGATTACCAAGATCAAAGAGAGTCCAGCTTATAACCAAGTTTTTATTCAAGATTAAATGATGGGATCATCAATGACATATAAATAAACAAATAAAAAGGAGATAGAAAGAAGGCTGGTGACCCAGCGGTGATTATCACATTGTCCGTGGTCACATCCCTATATAGACTACCTACAGGAAGCTTCTTGTGAGAGGATGATAAAAATGCAAGAGATAGAAAGAAGCTTGATGAACGTGGAAGGTTGTCGCAGTGGTCGTGGTCGCTCGTGTAGGCTGAACAAACGGTCGTGATTGAGAGTAGCTTCTCGAGGGGTGGTAGTGTGATCAGTCTAAGGTTGAGAGAAGCAGACTGTCGCGCCCCAAATCTGAGATATGGGATCTCAAGGATTCTAAGGAACTGGCCTCTGGACCCACCGCATGGATACGGATAAACAACTATAACATCAACCCTTACTTGGTTGAATTAGAGTCTCAACAGAGAAATTACCAGCAGAATCTTTAAAAATTAAAACCATTGCTCAACCATAACTAAGTTAAGGACCAACCCACAATAAAGTAATAAAATCTGTAAGATCTCTATTACAACATTTTCCCTCGATAGGGTCAAACCAAAGTACACGAAATAAAATAAATTAATATCAATGCAGTCTCAAAAGCAACAATGTCTCTAACACCATCTCCAAGGCCAGCCAGGACTCAGACCATCCGATCACCTGTAGAGATAAGGATCAGCCGAAGCCTAGTACAGAAATCCTACGAGACTACAATACTTACTTTTATGCATGTAAATCAACACAGTTCATTTCATGCATTTCACTCAGCATATACTATCACAGTCATATGTGTATTAATCATGTCATCATACTATATATTACATACTAGCATAAACATTACAGTCATCATGTAAAATCACAGTTCACATGGAAGCCGCAACATGTCAAATTATAATCATCAATAGTTCATAATCTCCATAGTCTCACTATGTTAAGATTAGCCACATGATCCCATCATGTTCAAGCAGATTCCACACGGTTCCACCATGTTCCAAACAAACAATCACACAAGTGTACACATGGTCCCACCATGTTACACAGCAACCTAATCACAGTAGTCACATAGTCTAATTATGTTCCACCACATGCACCACATGGTCCCACCATGCTACGGCCAATTAACCAGATGAACACGTATGACATATCTATCACATAAACATTCCTTTAGAGATTTGCACCCATGGAGGAAGTCTCCTATACCATTCCTTTAGGGACTTACACCCACGATGGAAACACACCCTTATGCACATAAGCAAACACATATCAACACCTAGTCTCACTATGATCACAAGCAACACATATCACCATTATTTTAGGGACTTTCACCTACAGAGGAAGCCACCTATACAATCCTTTCCTTTAGGGACTTTCACCCACAGTGGAAACACACCTGTAACCACAAGGTCCCACCTTGTTACGACCAATGCGACCCAATCACAATCATTCACAATCCATAAGTCACAATGTACATGCATCACAGTCAAGTCCAACACAATGCGGTGCGATGCATGGTATGATGCAAGCATGGTGTGAAATGAGATGCAATGAAATGCAGGGTGTCACCAGGCCTTGCCCAGTCAGATGCTCATTCCAACTCACAACCATACGACCCATCCTTTTGGGGACTTGCACCCACAGTAGAAACACCATTCTTATTCCTTAAGTGACTTTCACTCACGATGGAATACACCAGTAACACGCCATACTTTTAGGGAATATCACCCACGGAGGAAGCCACGTGTCCATTCCTTTAGGAACTTGCACCCACGGTGGAAACACACTTGTTTTAGTAACTCATTCGTTTAAGGACTTGCACCCACAGAGGAAAGCCACCATTCTTATTCCTTAAGAGACTTGCACTCACGATGGAATACACCAGTATTCTCATATTCCATTTATGGAATTGCACCCACGGTGGAAGCACACATGTAACCAGACCTTCCTTTAGGGACTCTCACCCATGGTGGAATACACCCATACCAAATCCTTCCTTTAGCGACTTTCACCCACGATGGAATACACCTGTACCATGCATTACCTTTAGGGACTTTCACCCACGGTGGAAGCTCACCTATCCATGTTCTTACCTTTAAGGACTTTTACTCATGGTGGAAGCTCACCTATCCACAACACAATTCAAGTCATTCAAAATACAAACACAACCACAATATTGGATACTCGCAGTACCCTCAATTAGTCATTCACATTCAAATCAACATCATCAAAATCACATCTAAGTTACACTGAAGTCAACCCAAGTCATCCAAGGTCAACATTGGATGCTAAAAACACTAATCACCCAATCTAGTCCTACATGACCAACTCTAACCATACTAATCTTCTATTGAGGTCCTAAGACCACATCCCAAGCCTTTGAGTTGATAACACCTCACATACCATTCAACCAATCCGATAATCCTAAGTTTTGGACCTTCTCCTATACTTTATGTGATTCTTCCAATTCTAGGCCTTTTGCACACAAACCATCCATACAGGCATGTACACAACTCAAAGGGGATCCTCCCCATAAAATTTGGAGTCCATTGGACTTCGGTAGCTACTCGGTAGCTGCTGAGTCTCCTACCAAGGGTTTCGGTAGCTCAGCTGCTGAAGCTCGGAAGCTGGTCCAGAGCGCATTCACTTTTTGTCATTTTCAGTTGCTACTTGGTACCTTCCAACTCTCCTACCGAGAGGCTCAGTAGCACTGTTGCAGAAGCTTAGTAGCATGTCCCGAGAGCAAACACCTTTTGCTGTTTTCGGTAGTGGCCCGGTAACTGCCGAGACTGCTACCGAACGTAGAAACTCAACAATTTTTTTAGGTTTCTTCTAGAGTTTTGTGCCTCTAATCAAACCTATAATTTTTCTAAGGTTTTAGCAATCAAAAGGAAGTCTCTAAAACCCACTCAAGTAATCAAAAAAACAACACATAATTTACACTATTTCCATGGATCTAAACAAGTAAATAACATATAATTAATCATAGATCTGGACACATAAATGTGGTTCATAAGAACTTATAAAAATACATGAAACACAGCAACACAAGTAACATGAAGATCAAACAACATGACTATGTTCTTTCTACTTCATATAGAACCTAGATCTAGCCATGTTAAACATACCAGAACGTACAACCTCCTATAACTATAGCATTGAGATCACCCATAAAATCAAATACCGTAGAAACATAGGAACCCCTACCTCGTTTGTGTAGAGTTGATCTAGGTCGATTACAGCAACAGGGATCACCCGGATCTTCCTTTCCTTTTTCTTCTTCTTCTTCCCAAAAATAAATTTCTGCAAAAATCCTTTTTCCTCTTTCTCTCCCTTTCGTTTGATCGTGTGAGACAGTTTCTCTCTCCTCCTTTGGTTGATACGTGAGTTAGTGTGAGAATCCATTATCTTCTAAAATTCAAATCATGAAGTAAATGTCTAAAATGTCCTTACCTTGTCTCATGGGCCCATTCGGCCAGCCCTTCAGTCCATTAGTTCTGTTGGGTTGGGTCCAAGCCCAATACACCTATTTCACAAAATAACATAATTAATCACTAACTCTTCTTATTTACACATAGGTCCAATCCATCCCTTTATAATTTCAATTGAATCCTAAGGGTTTAATTAGGATTATCTATCATTTAATAATTAAATTTAATGATAGGATCAGGGTAACTACACAGACCCAAACCGGATTGATTGGTAAACAAAGTTACTTTACGTTCCAGTGGTTGTGAATCACACATGCTGACTGAAAGGGCTTAACAATGCTGAGAGCAATACTCCAGGGAGAGAGTGGCTGGTGAAGGGCAGAGGAATTGGGCACTATTGTTGCATCGAAGGCAATGAGAGGAGGATAGGAGCAATGAGAGGAGGATAGGAGACTCGAAGGTCTAAAGTTGCAGCTTTGCACTGGCTTTTGAGTTTGTGTTGATGTGTTTGGAGTCGTTTTTAATAAAAAAATGTTGTATTTTTTTTAGTGTGTTGATCGACTATGTAACTGTTCAATTCGGTTATATAATCATCGAGGCCTAAAAGACTACACTTGAGATGTGAAACGCACTGAAACTCACGTTTGCTGGTACCTCGGTTACCAAATTACATGCATTGACGACGAAGTGTGATACCTACAATATGGATCCCATGTGAGCATGGTTGAGCATCTTAGCAAGATGTTGTCTATGATATAAGATCTGAAATCTGCAGGGAATTGTTTGACCAATGAGCAGTAGATTCTTGTTGTTCTGAGATCCCTACTTGATTCGTGAGAGCACATGATGCTCATCATGATGCACAATGAGAACATTAAAATGTTCAACAATTTGCCGCGTCATCTTGAGCTTGAGGTAGAGTGGTAGACCGCAAGGTCTAATGTCACGCCCCGGATCCCGGTGACTTGGATCCCAAGAGGGATCGCACAGATCTCGAGGTTAGACCTTCGGGATCTATTGCTAGACCGCTGATTGCATACCATTACCACTAATTATAACTCACAAACGGATCTTAAAATTTCTTTTCATTAATATAATCAGAGTGCGCTTACAGCTTATGCTTGATAAAATGAAACTAACTTACTTAGCCATAGCCTTACAATAATTCAACATAAGATAAGGACTAAATTAAATAAAACTGCTAAATAACCCATCACAGCTGACCTGCAACATGAAAAGTTGCAGTGAGCTTGTAATGCCCATATAAGAATCTCATGCTAAAAAATCATAAATATATATATAACGGAAATCAGATAAGATATGCATATAGAATTCATGATGCAATGATATGATAACAAGCAAATTAACTATATGATATGCTCACAGAATAAATACAAGTATGCTAATGTCTATATTAACTTGGTATGTTAAGTGTCCCTTAT
>JAUPMG010252101.1:9973-52266 GCA_031762675.1 Pachysandra terminalis | reverse complement strand
TGTATCTTGTCTTTCTCTTAGTATAAGAGGAAAATTTTGTACTTGAAAAGGAGAAGAGTTTTTTCCTTAGTCATGTAACTTGCCTTTTACGTAAAAGAAAGAACATTTGGCATATAACTTTTACTATTAGATGAAAACTTGAAAAGAGGATACAAAGTCATTATTCATTGGCGGAATCGTCATAATATGACTTAATCCATCTAGCATTAATGGGATCATTGAGAGGGGTCCCATCAACTTGGCTCAGGAGATGTATCCACTTGCCGCTATTTCACGTATAACATATGGGCCTTCCCATTTTGGAGCAAATTTCGGGGCTGATAGATTCGCACGTACATGTGCATTTGTCCTTAGTACCTTATCTCCCACTTTGGAATCACGAGTATGTAACATCTTGTTGTAGGTACTAGATAGATGAGCTCGATACATAACAACCTTGTCTTCAGCACGATCTCTTCTTTGGTCAATTAAATCCAACTCCCACATCCGTCCACTAACTTCATTGGCATTGTTGCCCTCCTGGGTTGCTGCTAAGGCTAGCCAAGCCGAGGGTACCTTTATTTCTGTTGGTAGAACAATGTCACTACCGTAGACTAGGGAGAATAGAGTTTCCTGCGTCACGGATCTTTTCGTGATGTGCTATGCCCACAAAGCTATAGCAAGATTTTCGTGCCTTTTCCCCCCCTTGGTCATGTATCATACGATTAAGGATCCGGACTAGAGTTTTGTTAGTGGCCTCGGCTTGCCCATTCCCTTTCGGATAGTAAGGGGTCGACCGAATATGTTTGATTCCATAATGTTCTGTCAACAACCTTACGTCATTGTTGATGAATGGAGTTCCGTTATCTGAAATTATTCTACGGGATATCCCAAATCGACAAATGATGTGATCTCTGATGAAATTGCTGACAACAGCTCTTGTGGCACGTTTCATGGGGATAACCTCAACCGACTTAGAATAATATTCTGCTGCGGTGAGTATCCACATGTGACCACCTGAATTAGGGCTAATCGGCCCGATCAGATCCAATCCCCAAGAATGGAACGACCATGGAGTAGATATGTGCTGTAACGCAACATGCGAAGCGTGGATTTTTTGGCCGAACACTTGACATTGATAACAATGTCTCACAACTTCGTGTGTCTCTCGACATAGTAGGCCAATAGTATCCCGTCTGTAGCAGTTGATCTAACAAGCAATGATACCGTTGATGGGCACCGCAATCACCCGAATGCATTTCTTGTATTACATCATCGACCTCTTTCTGCGTCAAGCACTTGACGACTCTCCCGGTCCAGTTATGACGATAGAGGCAGTCCCCCACTATAAAGAATCTTTTCGCACGTCTTCCTATCTTAGCCGCCTCTGTTGCATCTTCAGGGAGCATACCCGAAGTTAGGTAGTCAACATAGGGTCGCCTCCAGTCTTCACTAGTTTCTGTGGTGGCCAAACAATGGTCTCGGTTGTACTCTCCATTGCACTTCGGACAGCTTTGGTTTAGCTCACTAGCCTCCCTTATCATCCTAGGCCAATAATAACCTACTCGTTGAAGTTTTCTATACAAGGCTTTGGCATCCTTCCGAGCACATTGTTGATTATGCATGGCATGTAATCGTTGATCTGCTTCTTCAGGTCCAAGACATTGGCTGAGTACTCCTGTAGCAGCCGTATGGTACAACTCCCCTTTTAAATTCATGAAATCTTTTAACTCCTTCATCGGGGTGGTTGATGGACGACGATCTTGTAAATCTTTGAGAACTTGAGCTCTCCAATCTTCTTCTACTTCCAGACGACTCTTCTCACTGAACGTAATGGGCTCCGTTTTTTTAATGACTTCAACATGGCTTGAAGCGTCATTAAACTTAAGTCGAGCACCCAACGTAGCCAATGCATCGGGGTGTTTGTTGGTTGTCTGAGGAAAATGTTCAAATTTTACTATGTCGAAACTAGACAAAAGCCCTTGTGCCAAAGTCCGGTACTGAGCCATTATTGGGTCTTTGACTGCGAACTCACCTTGCTTGTGTTTGATCACGAGATTAGAATCTCCTTTTACAATTAAATTCTTTATTCCCATTTACTTTCCGAGTAACAGTCCCAGGATCAAGGTTTCGTATTCCGCTGAATTGTTAGAGCATGAGAATTGTAATTTATAAGACACAGATTTGCCTTGCCGTTTGGTGACAGTACCACTATACCCACGCCGCCTTCTCCTCTTACGGTAGACCCATCAAATTGAAGGATCCACGACTCCTCATTTGCAGAGGCTATTTCAAACGCATCTTCAAAATCCTATTTCGAATGAGATGAGTCACCTGCGAAGACAGCCATCAAATCTACGACAACTTGCCTCCTTATCTTAGTGGGAGCAGTACATGTTCATATTCTGATAGTAACAACAACCATTTAGCAATTCTTCCCAAAAGGACCGGGGAGGACAACAAAAATCGAATAGGATTTGATTAAGTCATCAACTCCACTTCGTGAGCTAGCAAAAAGTGGCGGCATTTCTGGGTGGCGTGCACTAGCGCCAAGCAACTCTTCTCAGCCCTAGAGTATCTGAGTTCAGGACCTCTCAAAGTACAACTGGTATAGTGTATGGGTCTTTCTGCTCCCATGTCATTCTCTTGGGGCGAGAATTCCACCTACTGCATGTTCCGATGCTGCTAAGTACAATCTCATGGTCATAATCTCGATCCTTCGATTTCACCACCAAGTCGCCCACATATATTGCTCCCGTGTTTTTAAGACCAAAAGGCATTACAGTAAACTGGAAGTTACCTATAGGTGTTCAGAACGCCATCTTTTTTGCAACCTTGGCCGCCATCTTTATCTAATTGTAACCCCTATATCCATCCATAAACGAAAACTTTTCATTTTCTACTGTCAAATCAATCAAAACGTCCATATTGGGTAATGGAAATTCATCTTTAGGACATGCCCGGTTTAGGTCCCTAAAATCCACACAGCATCTTATCTGGCCATTCTTCTTCTTGACAGGTACAATATTGGCTAGCCATGTCCGATGCTGTATAGGTTTTATGAACCCAGCCTCTAGTAATTTCATCACTTCTTCCTTGTTCTTTAGCTCAATGTCAGGCTTGAAAATCCTAGGAGGTTGTTTGATTGGTTTTGCATCAGGATCAACATTCAATCTGTGTGCTACTAGGTTGGGGTCTATTATTGTCATTTCCGAGTATTCCCAAGCAAAGACATCCCGATATTCTTGCAAGAGCATCTACAAACTAACCCTTTCTTCTTGGATCAACCTTTTACTAATGAGGATTTGTTTGCCAGCCCCTTTTGTCTCTCTATGATTAACTTCCTCTAGCTCTTCAGCCACGGATTTGGATTCTTCTTGTAAAATTTCAGGTGCTTAATCGAGATCTCCCGAAGGATCCTCTACGGATAGGCATGAGGAAGTTCTATCGTGATGTCATGTTTTGGAGTCGTTACAGGATGTTTCCCGCTTGACTCCCCATACCATCATAAATGGTAAAAGAAACTCCCATCCTCATATTGTATCCGAACGTACTTCGCTTCGTGTTCCCTCTCGTCTTCTTTACTTCTTTTCTTTTGTGATGATGCACCTCCCTTTTGTGATGATGCACCTCCCTTTTTACCGACCAACAAATCTTCCCACTTAGGCAAGTATTTTCCATCAACGGGGACTACTCGAGTCTAACCGTCAGCCGCTAGTTCGTCAAAGAAAACAACCTCAACGTAATCAATTTCATTATGGTCGAAGGGATCGATAGTAGCATTGACCTTCACCTTCTTGCCTCGCCACCTAGCCTTTAGGAGTTGGTGATACGTAGAAGGGATAGCTTTGTATCGATGAAGCCATGGTCTTCCCAAAAGTATGTGATACGAGACATCTGCGTCAATGACATGAAACTTGATTGGCGAGCGGATAGCTCCTACGACCAGATCTATGGAATGTGACCCATGGTTTTGCAAGCCTCGTTGTTGAAAGCGATCACTTCCATGGACTACTTCACCATTCTCTTGGAAGGGATGGCCGCTGCATGTAGAGTTTTATATGGAAGAGCATTGATCGAAGAACCAAGGTCGATCAATGCTCGCTTGACTTCCACATTATTGATGGTTGCAGGAAAATATAAAGGTCTATTGTTACTCGGACAATCTCCTTGCATATATTCATCAGAAAAGTAATAGCCCCTGCTATCTGTTGGCAAAATTTCTTGGATCATGTACTCACAAAAAAACACTGTTCACCAAGTTTAGTAGTAATGGAGAGGTGAGAATTCTTCATTTCCTTTCGTGCCAGAAGGCTGAATCCCATATTGTAAAACTTTTCAATTTTAGCATTTTTACCCCAACGATGGTACATACACTCTTTGTCTTCATCATATAGGCTCATTGTTTCCAGCCGCGAGTGCCCATCCAATTCCATTATGGTGTCCATAGCATCTCTATGGACTATGACTTTAACGAACCCTTTCTCATGGTCGGGTAGTGGGTTATCATGTACCGACTTTGGATTGGGAAAATTTAACTCTCCATTCCTAATTTTGTTATGAAACAACCTTCTCAGGGTGTAACAATCCTCTGTCTTATGACCTATATGTGAATGGTATTGGCAAAAATTGTCTTTCTTCTTGTCTTCTGCAGACACGGGGAACTTCGGGGATGGTAAACTTACTACCCCATCTTTTACCCATTGTCTCAAGATTGTTAAGACTTCTTTAGCGGAACAAGGCATAGGTCGGGGAGTAGGGAACGCCTTTTTTCGGCTCCTGGCATTGCTAGCCTCTTCCTTGGCAGGTCTCTTCTTTTCCACCATCATGGCTTGCTAGGTGGTCGTCAACTTACTCTTCCAGGAAACATCACTTTGAGATTCATGGTGCGTCCAGTGTGCCTGGCCGATTCATAGAGACGAGTAAATGTGGTGATGCCCGTGTTTTCCAACACAAGGCGACAATCCCTCATCATTCCGTCAATGCACATTCAGACAAGAGTTTCTTCAGTAGTAGCTTCTCGACAGTCCGTGGCAATATCACGGAAACGCTTCACATATGCTTCCAATCCCTCTCCGGAGTTCTGCTTCTCTTTTCCAAAATCCATAAGGGTCATTCTTTCTTCAACGATGAAGAATGTTCTTAGGAACGCAACTTTCAGCTCTTCCCAAGTCAAGATTGATTCATGAGGAAGATTGTCATACCAAGTGTATGCCTGGTTTGTAAGCGACCTGGAAAATTATCTTAACTTAAGTTCATCATCACCAGCGAAGGCCCCCATTGCAGCTGTGAACTTAGTAATATGCTCCTTCACATTACCGATGCGCCTATTGTATTATGGCAATAGTGCAGTGACTACATATCCCGTAGGATAGGGTTTCTTCATAATAGCTACAGGATACGGCCTAGTATTGATATTAAATAGAACAGGTTTCTCCTTTGGTTGTCGTAGGAGATTCGTTATTTCAGCTCGAATCACAAACCCACTGATGTTTATAGACCCGGGCTGCGATGCACTCAAAGGAGTACCGATGGGTATCACAGTAGGAGCTGCAGGTGCCTTTTATACAAACGGTTTCGTTGGCGGAACTGGGACGCGACTCCCTCTGTTTGTCACGTTTTGTAATAATTCCATCATCTTGGCCTGCGCCTCTTCCATTTTGTTCATCTGTATCCTCAACAGGTTAACAATACAAAACAGACCCGCAGGAAGATCAAACACCACCGACTTCTTGAAGCAATTCACCCTGGCATGATAGGCAGAGAGCCAGTCCATGCCAAGAATCACCTCGAAGTCTACCATCTCCAATACTACTAAGTCCGCCTCCAGATTAAGTTCACCCACTCTTACCACACAAGCACGTCATACTCTGTGTAGAGTGGCGATCCCTCCCACTGGGTTAACTATACAGAACAGACTCTCCAAACTACTCGGTTGCAAACCCAGAGATAACATGCAACTACTAGATATGAAAGAATAAGATGCACCAGAATCGAATAACACACGGGCTGGAGTATGAAATAATTGAATACTACCTTCCACCACGGCATTAGGTACATGGTAGTTACGAGGAACTGATGTGTCTATTATAGAGTTGGCCCTGCCTTGCTGTACTAGTCTAGGTGGAACTGGCTTTGCATCCCTCCTCGGCATTTTGCACTTGTGCTGGAGATGACCCTCCTTGCCACAATTATAGCACATCCTCGTGTCATGCTATTGGAACTGCTGGTCCTGCAGAGCTAGTGGTTGTCATTGCGTGTCTCGTGCCACAGGAACTGCTGCAACCATGGATAGAGTCTTAGCTAGCCTAGCACCATGTCACTGACTTTTGTCGGTAGACTGCCTCTACTATTACGACTGGTAATGACCCTTGTCGTGCTTGGGCTGATCCCTCTGCGTAGAAGCTCTATCTAAGTTCCGCTCGACATGCCGAGTGCACTCTAGAACCTTGGTGTAGGACTTAAGTCACTGTGGTACTACTCTGGACCGTATGGCTGGTCGCAAGCCCTCCTTGAATTTAACAGCTTTGTCCGCTTCGCCAGCTATCATGTGAGGTGCGTACCTCGACATCATCGCAAATCTGGCCTCGTACTATGCTACAGTGTGTGACCCCTACTTTTACCACATGAATTCGGAAGCCATCTGCCTCCTGTAGCTGCTTGGAAGGTAGGTCACCAAGAACTGAGTCCAGAATTGCTCCCACGTCATCGCCGTCTGCAAGTTCCTCTCCACCATATCTCACCAGGGGAGTGCTTCGCCCTTGAGCATAAAAGTAGCTAAGGACACTCTTTGGTTGTCCGGGCAGGCCATTGTAGAGAACACACGCTCCACATCCAACAGGCAGTCCTGAGCCTGGTGTGGCTCTTCCAATCCCTCGAATGTAGGCAGAGTCAACTTTTTGAATTTCTCCAACTATGCATCGATGATCCTACGGTTCTCCTCTGGTCAGCCAGATTTCATCATTCAAGTCCTACTGAAATAATCAAAGGTCAATAAAAGGACTTCCGCAAAACTTTCCCAAACTGGAGACTGATATAAAGAGTGTGTTCAATAGGTTAGCACGTGCCACTTGCACAGTTAAGCCCGAACCAATACTGACATCCAAACCCTTAAACTCTCCAATGAACAGACTGTTATGTCCAAACCATGTCCATCGGTAGGCCTGTCGGTGTACCGACGCCTACCGATCAAATCAATACATAACTCATGTGTATACGGTCGGTAGGCCCGTCGGTGTACTGACTCAGCCTACTGACTAGACCAAATTTCATAAATTTATCTACTGTCGGAGGCCCGTCGGTGTACCGACGCCTATCGACCAACTCAAGTCTATTCACATTGGTGTACCACATGTCAGAGATACTCTGTCGGTGGCGCGGTCGGTGCATCGATGCCTACCAACGAGCTTGATAATTTCATTATAACACCATCGGTAGGCCCATCGGTGTACCGACACACCTATCGATGAGTAATAAATCACAATTTTCTGGGTTATTCATAGAAGTTCAAACATCATACATAGTACGATCAATTAAACAAGGATTTAACATAGAATTTATCATGTTATCTTAAATCAATAATTATCAAAATCAAGCTACTGATCATGCTATAAATGCTAAACATATTCCATGGATATCATACGATTTCTCTTGAATTAAATCAGAACAGTCATGTATAAAAATGAAGACTATAAAGAATAATCTACTTACACTGATTCGAATTCGAGTAGCAGTTAACGAATGGAAAACTCTTCACTTGCTTACTTCTCTTCTTCTTCTCTTCCTTCCTCTCTTCCTCTTCTTCTTTCTTAAACAAAGTCTCAGGTTCAATATCCTTTCCTCTCTCTCAAGCTTTCAATTCTCAGTTCGAATGGTGAGACAAACATGAGTGGGGGCTTGAAGGTATAGGGAGTTGTCTCCCTAACTTCCCTCCCACAACCAACTCGAGCAGGGACACGTCCCCTTGACTAATTCAATGCACTACTCGTGCGTTTGAATTTGTTACAACAAAGGGGATTTACTAATTTAACCCAAACGATTTGTAATTACACTAAGATCCTGATTCTAAAGGTCAAGTTACAACTAAACCCCTAAGTTTAATTAGTACAAAAACTATATAAACATAAGAAAATTAATTATCAAAATAAATTAATTAAACATATGGGAAAATTCTATTAAGGATCATGGTCACTGCACTTAGTCAGCGCCACCTCATCCGCTTTCGAATTGGTTTCCGGTGCCCGTAACAACAAACACATTGTTGAGACCTGCTTTTGACTCCCCACATGCTTCTGGGCTTCGACACAGGTACTAGTCCACATGACTGGTAAAAAAAAACCATTCATTTTTTTTTTGCGTAGTCTGTGCCACCTCATTGTCTATGGAATCGGCTTCCAACACCCGTAGCAACTCCCGCCGAGTTGGGATCTGCCTTTGATGCCCCCCCTACTCCTTGGTTTTGACACCTGCACTGGTCCTGCAAGACTGATAAAAAAAATATCATTCATTTTTTTTGCATAATCAGCACCACCTCATCTGCTTTGGAATTGACTTCCGGCGCCCATACTAACTCACATAGAGTTGGGATCTTCCTTTGATGCCCCCTTGCACGTGGGATTCCGACACTTGTACTAGTTCCACACGACTGGTAAAAAAAAATATATCATTCTTTTTTTTTTTTGCTTAGTTAGCACAACCACATCCGTTTTGGAATCGGCTTTTGGCGTCCGTACCAACTCCTACAGAATTGGGATCTGCCTTTGACGCCCCCTACATTGACAACTGTACCAGTGCCACAGGACTAGAAAAAAAAAGAAAAATAACATTCTTTTTGGTCGTAGTCAGTGCCACGTCATCTGCTTTGGAATCAGCTTTGGCCCCCGTACCAACTCCCACAGAATTGGGATCTGCATTTGACGCCCGGCTCACAGGCCTATCACAGAGGACTAGAAAAAAAATAAAAAATAACATTCTTTGTTTTTTTGCTTACTCAACGCTACCTTATCCACTTTGGAATTGGCTTCTAGCGCTGGTACCAACTCCCACAAGGTTGTGCTCTACCTTTGATGACCCCCTGCTCCTTGGTTTTGACGCTTGTACCAGTCCCACAGGACTGGCAAAAGATAAAAAATAATATTCTTTTTTTATGCTTACTCAACACCACCTCATCCACTTCGGAATCAGTTTTCGGTGCCCATACCAACTCCCATAGAGTTGGGATCTACCTTTGACACCCCTACTCCTGGGATCTCCCATAAGACTTGTAAAGAAACAAAAAATATTATTCTTTTTTTTCAATAGTCAGCGCCACCTCATCCGCTTTGGAATTGGCTTCCGGCACCCGTACCAACTCCCACAGAGTTGAAATCTGCATTTGACGCCCCACTAGCTCATGGGCTTTGACACCTGTACCAGTCCCACATGACTAGTAAAAAATAAAAAATATCATTATTTTTTTTTGCTTAGTCTACGCCACCTCATCTGCTTTGGAATCGGCATCCAGCGCCCTTAACAACTGCCACAGAGTTGGGATTTGCCTTTCGCGCCCCTATTCTCGTGGGCTTTGATGCCTTTTTCGGTCCCACAAGAATGATAAAAAATAAAAGTTATCTTACTTTTTTTTCTTAGTCAGCGCCAACTCATCCGCTTCGGAATCAGGTTCCGGCACATGTGCCAACTCGCACAGAGTTAGAATCTCCATCTGATTCCGCCTAACTCCTGGGCTTGGACGCGTGTACCAGACCCAAAGGACTAGTAAAAAAATTATAAAACATCATTCTTTTTTTGTGCTTAGTTATTGCTACGTCATCCACTTTGGAATCGGCTTCCGAAGCCTGTACCAACTCACACAGAGTTGGGATCTTCCATTGACGCCCTCCCTTGGTCCTGGGATTTGACGCCACTACTTGTCCCACAAGCCTAGTAAAAAAAATAAAAAATATCATTCTTTATTTTTCCTTAGTTAGTGCCACCTCATCCGGCTTGGAATCGCCTTCCGGCGACCGTACCAACTCCCACAGAGTTGGACCTTCCTTTGATGCCCCATTGCCCATGGGCTTTGACAACAGTACTAGTTCCATGTGACTTGTAAAAAATAAAAAATATTATTCTTTTATCTTTTGCTTAGTCTGCACCACCGCACCAACTTTGCAATCTGCTTTCGGTGCCCGTAGCAACTTCCATAGAGTTGGGATTTGCCTTTGATGCCCCCTTGCTCTTGGGCTTTGACTCCTGTACCAGTCCTACTGGACTGATAAAAATAAAAATATCATTCTTTTTTTTAATAAGTCAATGCTACCTTATCCGATTTAGAATCGGCTTTCGATGCCTGTAGCAATTCCCACAGAGTTCGGAACTCCCTTTGACGCCTCCCTGCTTCTGGGCTTTAACGCCTGTATCTGTCACACAACACTGATAAAAAAGGAAAAAATATCATTCTTTTTTTGGTTTAGCAAGCGCCACCTCATCCGGTTTGGAATCGGCTTCCAGCACCCGTACCAATTCACAAAGAGCAGGGATATGCCTTTGATGCCCCCCAGCTCCTTGGCTTTGACACCTGTACTAGCCCCAAGGACTGATAAAATAAATAAAAAAATATCATTCTTTTTTCTTTTTGCATAGTCAGCACCACCTCATCCATTTTGGAATCGGCTTCAGGCATCCGTACCAACTCCAAGAGAGTTGGGACCTACCAATGACGCCCCCTACTCCTGGGCTTTGACAACTATATCAGTCCTAGACCACTGGTAAAAAACAATATCATTCTTTTTCTTTCCTTAGTGCCACCTCAACACCGCTTTGGAATCGGCTTCGTGCACCCCGTACCAACTCCCACAGAGTTGGGGTCAGCATTTGATGCCCCCTGCTACTGGGCTTTGACGCTTGTTGCAGTCCCAAACGACTAGGTAAAAAATAAAAAATATCATTCTTTTTTTTGCTTAGTCAGCGCCACCTCAAACGCTTGGGAATCGGCTTTCGGTGCTCGTACCAAGTCCCATAGAGTTGGGATCTGCCTTTGACACCCCTTGCTCGTAGGATTTGATGCTTGCACTAGTCACACAAGTCTAGTAAAGAAATAAAAATATCATTCCTTTTTTTTGCTTAGTTAGAGCCACCTCATCTGCTTTTGAATTAGCTTTCAGCACCCGTAACAACTCCCACAAAGTTGGGACCTGCTTTTGACGCCCCACACGCTCTTGGGCTCTGACGTAGGTACTAGTTCACATGCCTGGTAACAAAAAAATATCATTCATTTTTTTTTTGCTTAGTCTGTGCCAATTCATCGGCTTTGGAATGGGCATCCATCACTCGTAGCAACTCCCGCCGAGTTGGGATCTGCTTTTGATACCCCCCCGCTCCTTGGCTTTGACACCTATACTGATCATGCAGGACTAATAAAAAAATATCATTCATTTTTTGTTACTTAGCCAGCGTCACCTCATCCGCTTTGGAATAGGCTTTCGGCGCCCATACCAACTCACATAGAGTTAGGATCTTCCTTTGACGCCCCCTTGCATCTAAGCGTCGACACCGGTACTAGTCCCACAAGATTGGTAAAAGAAAAAAAAAATGTATATATATATATATATCATTCTTTTTCTTTTTTTTGCTTAGTCAGCACCACCTCATCCGTTTTGGAATCGTCTTCTGGCGCCCGTACCAACTCCCATAGAATTGGGATCTGCCTTTGACGCTCCTACTCTTGGGCTTTAACGCCTGTACCAGTCCCACAGGACTATTAAAAAAAATATCATTCCTTTAATCTCTTACTTAGCGCCACCTCATCCGCTTTGGAATCGGCTTCCGTCGCTCGTACCAACTCTCACAGAGTTTCCTTTTGACAACTGTACCAGTCCCACATGATTGGAAAAAAATTGAAAAATATCATCCTTTTGTTTGTCTTAGTCAGTGCCACCTCATCCGCTTTGGAATAGGCTTTGGCCCCCGTACCAACTCCCACAGAGTTGGGATTTGCATTGACCCCTCCGACTCCTGGGCCAGTCCTAGAGGACTAATTAAAAAATTAAAAATATCATTCTTTGTTTTTCTGCTTACTCAACGCTACCTTATCATCTTTGGAATCGCAATCTGGCCCCAGTACCAACTTCCACAGGGTTGTGCTCTACCTTTGACAACCCCCTGCTCCGGGGTTTTGACGCATGTACCAGTCCCACAGAACTAGTAAAAAATAAAAAATATCATTCTTCTTTTATGCTTAGTAATCACCACCTCATCCACTTTGGAATCGGTTTTCCGCGCCCGTACCAACTCCTAGAGAGTTGAGATCTGCCTTTGACGCCCCCTACTCATGGGATTTGATGCATGAACCAGTCCCACAGGACTAGTAAAGAAATAAAGAATATCATTCTTTTTTTGCATAGTCAGCGCCACCTCATCAGCTTTGGAATTGGCTTCCAGCGCCCGTACCAATTCCCACATTGTTGAGACCTGCATTTGACGCCCCACCTGCTCATGGGCATTGACGCGTATACCTGTCCCACATGACTGGTAAAAATTCAAAATATCATTCTTTTTTTTTGTTAGTTAGTTTGTGCCACCTCATCTGCTTCAGTATCAGCATCCGACACCCGTAACAACTGCCACAGAGTTGGGATGTCTTTGACACCCCCTGCTCCTGGAATTTGATGCCTATAACTATCACATAGGACTGGTAAAGAAATAAAAAAATCATTCCTTTTTTTGCTTAGTTAGCGCCACCTCATCCGTTTTTGAATTGGCTTCTGGTGCCCGTAACAACTCCCACATGGTTGGGACTTGCTTTTGACGCCCCACATACTCCTGGGCTTTGACACAGGTAATAGTCCACATGACTAGTAAAAAAAAATATCATTCATTTTTTTTTGCTACGTCTGTGCCACATCATCGGCTTTGGAATCAGCATCCAATGCCCGTAGCAACTCCCGCTGAGTTGGGATCTTCCTTTCATGCCCCCTGCACCTTGGCTTTGACACCTGTACCGGTCCCGCAGGACTAATAAAAAAAAATCATTCATTTTTTTTTGCTTAGTTAGTGCCACCTCTTCCGCTTTGGAATCGGCTTCCGGTGCCCATACCAACTCACATAGAGTTGGGATCTTCCTTTGACGCCCCCTTGCACTTGGTCTTCGACACCTGTACTAGTCCAACAAGTTTGGTGAAAAAAACTATATCACTCTTTTCGTTTTCTTAGTCAGCACCACCACATCCGTTTTGGAATCGGCTTCTGGCGCCTGTACCAACTCCCATAGAATTGGGATCTGCCTTTGAGGCCCTCTACTTCTGGGCCTTGCCACATGTACCAGTCCCACAGGACTGTTAAAAAAAATATCATTCATTGTTCCCTTAATTAGCGCCACCTAATCCGCTTTGGAATCGGCTTCCGTCGCCCGTACCAACTCCCATAGATCTATTTTATGCTTAGTCCGCACCACCTCATCCGCTTTGGAATTGGTTTTCAACGCCTGTACCAACTCCCAAAGAGTTAGCATCTACCTTTGACGCCCCCCAACTCCAAGGATTTGATGCTTGTAGCAGTCCCATAGGACTGGTAAAGAAAAAAAATATCATTCTTTTTTTTTTTTGCATAATCAGCGCCACGTCATCCACTTTGGAATTGGCTTCCGGCGCCCGTACCAACTCCCGCATAGTTGAGACTTGCATTAGACGCCTGTACCAATCCCACATGACTGGTAAAAAATAAAAATATCAGTCTTTTCTCTTTCTTTTGCTTAGTCTGCGCCACCTCATCCGCTTTGGAATCGGCATCCGGCGCCCGTAACAACTGCCACAAAGTTGGGATCTACCTTTCACACCCCTCTGCTCCAAGGCTTTGATGCCTTTATCGGTCCCACGGGGAGGATAAAAAATAAAAATTATTATTCTTTTTTTTTCTTAGTCTGTGCCACCTAATCCGCTTTCGAATTGGATTCCGACGCACGTACCAACTGGCACAGAGTAGGGACCTCCATTTGATTCCGCCCTACTCCTGGGCTTGGAAGCCGGTACCATACCCAAAGGACTGGTAAAAAAAGAAAAAAAATCATTCTCTTTTTTCTTTGTCAGTGCCACCTCATCCACCTTTGGATCGGCTTCCCACGCCTGTACCAAGACACAAAGAGGTGGGATCTTCCATTGATGCCCACTTGCTCCTGGGCTGACAAGACTGGTAAAAAAAATAAAAAATATCATTCCTTATTTTTGTAGTCAGCACCACCTCATCCGCTTTGGAATCGACTTTCGGTGACCGTACCAACTCCCACAGAGTTGGGACTTTCCTCTGACGCCCCCCTGCTCATGGGCTTTGACGCTAGTACCAGTCCCACATGACACGTAAAAAATAAAGTCTTACTTTTTTTCTTTCACTTAGTCTGCGCCACTGCACCCGCTTGGCAATCGATTTTCGGTGCCCGTAGCAACTCCCACAGAGTTGGGATCTGCCTTTCAAGCCCCTTGCTCCTGGGCTTTGACGCCAATACCAATCCTACTGGACTGATAAAAATAAAAAATATCATTCTTTTTTTCTAATAAGTCACGCTACCTTATCCGATTAACAGTCGACTTCCGACACCTGTTTGAACTCCCACAGAGTTGGGAACACACTTTGACACCCCCTGCTCCTAGGATTTAAAGCCTGTATCCGTCCCACCAGACTTGCAAGAAAAGAAAAAACTATCATTCTTTTTTTTTTTTGGCTCAGTCAGCGCCACTTCATCCGATTTGGAATCGGCTTCCAGCAACCGTACCAAATCCGAAAGAATAGGGATCTGCCTGTGATGTCCCCTAGTTCCTTGGTTTTGACACCTGTACTAGTCCCAAGGATTGGTAAAACGAATAAAAAAAAATATCATTCTGTTTTCTTTTTTGCATAGTCAGCACCACCTCATCCGTTTTGGAATCGGCTTCTGGCGTCCGTTCGAATCCCAAGAGAGTTGGGACTTACCTTTGACGCTCCTACTCCTGGGCTTTGACAACTATATCAGTCCTAGAGGACTGGTAAAAAAAATATCATTCTTTTTTTTTCCTTACTTAGTGCCACCTCATCCGCTTTGGAATTTGCTTCGGGTAACCCGTACCAACTCCCACAGAGTTGGGATCAGCATTTGAAGCCCCCTGCTGCTGGGCTTTGACGCCTGTAGCAGTCCTATAGAACTAGTTAAAAAATAACAAATATAATTCTTTTATTTTTCTTAGTCAGTGCCACCGCAGACGCTATGGAATCGGCTTTCGGTGCTCGTACCAAGTCCCATAGAGTTGGGATCTGCCTTTGACGCCCCACTGCTCCTGAGTTTTGATGCCTAAACCAATCACACAAGACTGGTAGAGAAATAAAATATCGTTCCTTTTTTTTTGCTTACTTAGCGCCAGCTCATCCGGTTTTGAATTGGCTTTCAGCGGCCATAACAAGTCCCACATATTTGGGACCTGCTTTTGACGCCCCACATGCTCCTGGGCTTTGGCGCAAGTACTAGTCCACATGACTGGTAAAAAAAAAATATCATTCATTTTGTTTTGCTTAGTCTGTGCCACCTCATCGGCTTCCAACACCCAAAGCAACTCCAGCCGAGTTGGGATCTGCCTTCGATGCCCCTTGCTCCTTGGCTTTGACAACTGTACCGGTCCCACAGGACTGATAAAAAAAATATCATTCATCTTTTTCCATAGTCAGCGCCAACTCGTCCGCTTTGGAATCGGCTTCCGACGCCCCCGCCAACTCACATAGAGTTTGGATCTTCCTTTGACGCCCCCTAGCACCTGGACTTCGACACTTATACCAGTCTCACAAGATTGGTACAAAGAGTATATCATTTGTTTTTTGCTTAGTCAGCACCACCTCATCCATTTTTGAATAGAATTCTGGCGCCCGCACCAACTCCCTTAGAATTGGGATCTGCCTTTGATGCCCCCTACTCCTGGGCTTTAACACCTGTACTACTCCCACGGACTGTTAAAAAATATATCATTCTTTTTTTCCCTTAATTTGTGCCACCTCTTCCGCTTTGGAATCTGCTTCCGTCGCCCATACCAACTCCCACATGTCTTTGACAACTATACCAGTCCCACAGGGCTGGAAAAAAGAAAAGAAAAATATCATTCTTTTTTTGTCTTAGTCTGTGCCACTACATCTGCTTTGGAATCGGCTTTGGCCCCCATAATAAATCCCACAGAGCTGGGATCTGCATTTGATGCCCTGCTTCTGGGCCAGTCCCAGAGGACAAGTAAAAAAAAATATCAATCTTTGTTTTTTTTTTTGGTTAATCAACGCAACCATATCCGCTTTAGAATGGGCTTCCGGCGCCCGTACCAACTCACACAGGGATGGAATTTGTTTTTGACAACCCCTTGCTCCTGGGTTTTGATGCTAGTACGAATCCCACAGGACTAGTAAAAAAATAAATAGTATCATACTCTTTTTAGGCTTAGTTAGCACCACCTCATCCTCTTTGGAGTCGATTTTCGGTGGACGTACCAAATCCCAAAGACTGGCAATGAAATAAAAAATATCATTCTTTTTTTTTTGAATAGTCAACGCCACCTCATTCACGTTGGAATTGGCTTCCGGCGTCCGTACCAACTTCCACATAGTTGAGACCTGCATTAGACGCCCCACCTGACGCCTGTACCAATCCCACATGACTGGTAAAAAATAAAAAATATCAGTCTTTTCTCTTTTTTTTGCTTAGTCTGCGCCACCTCGTCTGCTTTGGAATCGGTATCCGGCGCCCGTAACAACTGCCACAAAGTTGGGATCTACCTTTCACACCCCTCTGCTCCAGGGCTTTGATGCCTTTATCGGTCCCACAGGAAGGATAAAAAATAAAAATTATCATTCTTTTTTTTTTCTTAGTCAATGACACCTAATCCGCTTTCGAATCGGGTTCCGACGCATGTGCCAACTGGCACAGAGTAGGGACCTCCATTTGATTCCGCCTTACTCCTGGGCTTGGAAGCCTGTACCATACCCAAAGGACTGGTAAAAAAATAAAAAATATCATTCTTTTTTCTCTTTGTCAGTGCCACCTCATCCACTTTTGAATCGGCTTCCGACACCTGTACCAACACACATAGAGTTGGGATCTTCCATTGATGACCTCCCTTGCTCTTGGTCTTCGATGCCAGTACAAGTCCCACAAGACTGGTAAAAACAATAAAAAAATATAATTCTTTATTTTTAGTTAGTCAGCACCACCTCATCCGCTTTGGAATCGGCTTTCGGCGACCGTACCAACTCCCACAGAGTTGGGACTTTCCTCTGACGCCCCCTTGCTCATGGGGTTTGACGCTAGTACCAATCTCACATGACAAGTAAAAAATCTTACTCTTTTTTTCTTTTGCTTAGTCTACACCACTGCACCCGCTTGGCAATCGGCTTTCGGTGCTCGTAGCAACTCCCATGGAGTTGGAATCTGCCTTTGAAGTCCCCTCGCTCTTGGGCTTTGACGCCAGTACCAGTCCTACTAGACTGATAAAATTAAAAAATATCATTCTTTTTTTCTAATAAGTCACGCTACCTTATCCAATTAAGAATTGGCTTCCGACTCCTGTTGCAACTCCCACAAAGTTGGGAACACACTTTGACACCCCCCTGCTCCTGGGATTTAACGCCTGTATCTGTCCCACAGGACTTGCAAAAAAAGAAAAACTATCATTCTTTTTTTTTGGCACAGTCAGCGCCACCTCATCTGATTTGGAATAGGCTTCCAGCGCCCGTACCAACTCCCAAGACACCTATACTAGTCCCAAGGACAGGTAAAACGAATAAAAGAAATATCATTCTGTTTTCTTTTTGAACAGTCAACACCACCTCATCCGTTTTGGAATCGGCTTCTGGCGTCCATTCGAACCACAAGAGAGTTGGGACCTACCTTTGAGGCCCCTACTCCTGGGCTTTGACAACTGTATCAGTCCTAGAGGACTGGTAAAAAAAATATCATTATTTTTTTTTCCTTATTTAGTGCCACCTCATCCACTTTGGAATCTGCTTCGGCAACCCGTACCAACTCCCACAGAGTTGGGATCAGCATTTGAAGCCCCCTATTGCTGGGCTTTGTTGCCTGTAGCAGTC
Source organism: Pachysandra terminalis (assembly GCA_031762675.1). Taxonomy (NCBI): domain Eukaryota; kingdom Viridiplantae; phylum Streptophyta; class Magnoliopsida; order Buxales; family Buxaceae; genus Pachysandra; species Pachysandra terminalis. The sequence continues at coordinate 34,227 of JAUPMG010252101.1, read as the reverse complement.
CTAGAGAACTTGTTAAAAAATAACAAATATCATTCTTTCATTTTGCTTAGTCAGCGCCACCGCAGACGCTTTGGAATCGGCTTTCGATGCTCGTACCAAGTCGCATAGAGTTGGGATCTGCCTTTGACGCCCCCTGCTCCTGAGATTTGATGCCTAAACCAATCACACACGACTGGTAGAGAAATAAAATATCATTCCCTTTTTTTGCTTACTTAGCGCCAGCTCATCCGGTTTTGAATTGGCTTTCAGCGGCCATAACAACTCCCACATAGTTGGGACCTGCTTTTGACGCCCCACATGCTCCTGGGCTTTGGCGCAAGTACTAGTCCACATGACTGGTAAAAAAAAAATATCATTCATTTTTTTTTGCTTAGTATGTGCCACCTCATTGGCTTCGAACACCCATAGCAACTCCCGCCGAGTTGGGATCTGCCTTCGATGCCCCCTGCTCCTTGGCTTTGATAGCTGTACCGGTCCCACAGGACTGATAAAAAAAATATCATTCATTTTATTCCATTGTTAGCGCCAGCTCAACCACTTTGGAATCGACTTCCGGCGCCCCCACCAACTCAAAAAAGAGTTTGGAACTTCCTTTGACGCCCCCTTGCGGGCTTCGACACCTGTACCAGTCTCACAAGATTGGTACAAAAAGTATGGCATTCTCTTTTTTCGCTTAGTCAGCACCACCTCATTCGTTTTTGAATCGAATTCTGGCGCCCGCACCAACTCCCTTAGAATTGGGATCTGCCTTTGACGCCCCCTACTCCTGGGCTTTGACACCTGTACTACTCCCACAAACTATTAAAAAAAATATCATTCTTTTTTTCCCTTAGTTAGCGCCACCTATTCCGCTTTGGAATCCACTTCCGTCGCCCATACCAACTCCCACATGTCTTTGGCAACTGTACGAGTCCCACTGGGCTGGAAAAAAAAAGACAAATATAATTCTTTTTTGTTTTAGTCTCTGCCACCACATCTGCTTCGAAATCTGCTTTCGCCCCCATAATAACTCCCACAGAGTTGGGATCTGCATTTGATGCCCTGCCTTTGGGCCAGTCCCAGAGCACTAGTAAAAAAAAATATCGATATTTTTTTTTTTTTGCTTACTCAACGCTACCATATCTGCTTTGGAATGGGCTTCCAGCGCCCGTACCAACTCACACAGGGATGGAATCTGTTTTTGACAACCCCCTGCTCCTGGGTTTTGATGCCAGTACGAATCCCACAAGACTGGAAAAAAAATAAAACGTATCATACTCTTTTTATGCTTAGTTAGCACCACCTCATCCGCTTTGGAATCGGTTTTCGGTGCACGTACCAAATTCGAAAGACTGGCAATGAAAAAAAGAATATCATTCTTCTTTTTTGAATAGTCAATGCCACCTCATCCACGTTGGAATTGGCTTCCGGCGCCCGTACCAACTCCCACATAGTTGGGACGTGCAATAGAGGCCCCACCTGACGCCTGTACCAATCCCACATGACTGGTAAAAAAAAATATCAGTCTTTTCTCTTTTTTTTGCTTTGTCTGCCCCACCTCATCTGCTTTGGAATCGGCATCCGGCGTCGATAACAACTGCCAAAAAGTTGGGATCTACCTTTCACACCCCTCTGCTCCAGGGCTTTGATTCCTTTATCGATCCCACAGGAACGAAAAAAATAAAAATTATCATTCCTTTTTTTCCTTAGTCTGTGCCACCTAATCCACATTTGAATCGGGTTCCGACACATGTGCCAACTGGCACAGAGTAGGGACCTCCAATTGATTCCGCCCTACTCCTGGGCTTGGAAGCCTGTACCATACCCAAAGGACTAGTAAAAAAATAAAAAACATTATTCTTTTTTTCCTTTGTCAGTGCCACCTCATCCAGTTTTGAATAGGCTTCCGACGCGTGTACCAACACACACAAAGTTGGGATCTTCCATTGATGCCCTCCCTTTCTCCTGGCCTTTGACGCCAGTACTAGTCGCACAAGACTGGTAAAAACAATAAAAAAATATCATTCTTTATTTTTGCTTAGTCAGCACCACCTCATCCGCTTTGGAATCGGCTTTCGGTGACCGTACCAACTCCCACAGAGTTGGGACTTTCCTCTGAAGCCCCCTTGCTCATGGGCTTTGACGCTAGTACTAGGCCCACATGACACGTAAAAAATAAAAAAGCTTACTCTTTTTTCTTTTGCTTAGTCTGCGCCACTGCACCCGCTTGGAAATCGGCTTTCGGTGCCCGTAGCAACTCCCACAGAGTTGGGATCTGCCTTTGAAGCCCCCTTGGTCCTTGGCTTTGACGCCAGTACCAGTCCTACTGCACTGATAAAAGTAAAAAATATCATTATTTTTTTCTAATAAGTCATGCTACCTTATCCGATTAAGAATCGGCTTCCGACGCCTGTTGCAACTCCCACAGAGTTGAAAACTCAGTTTGACACCCCCCAGCTCCTAGGGTTTAACGCCTGTATCCGTCCCACAGGACTTGCAAAAAAATAAAAACTATCATTCTTTTTTTTTTTGGCTCAGTCAGCGCCACCTCATCCTATTTGGAACCGGCTTCCAGCGCCCGTACCAACTCCCAAAGAATAGCGATCTGCCTTTGATGCCCCCCAACGCCTTGGCTTTGACACATGTACTAGTCCCAAGGACAGGTAAAACGAATAAAAAAAAAATCATTCTGTTTTCATTTTGCATAGTAAGCACCACCTCATCCGTTTTGGAATCGGCTTCTGGCGTCCGTTCCAACCCCAAAAGAGTTGGGACATACCTTTGACGCCCCTACTCCTGAGCTTTGACAACTGTATCTGTCCTAGAGGACTGGTACAAAAAATATCATTCTTTTGTTTCCTTATTTAGTGCCACCTCATCCGCTTTGGAATTGGCTTCGCGTGCCCCGTACCAACTCCCACAGAGTTGGGATCAGCATTTGAAGCCCCCTGCTGCTGGGATTTGACGTCTGTAGCAGTCCTTGACGACTAGTTAAAAAATGAAAAATATCATTCTTTTATATTGCTTAGTCAGCGCCAACGCAGACACTTTGGAATCGGCTTTCGGTGCTCGTAACAAGTCCCATAGAGGTCGGATCTGCCTTTGACGCCCCCTGCTCCTGAGATTTGATGCCTAAACCAATCACATGGGACTGGTAGAGAAATAAAAATGTCATTACTTTTTTTTTGCTTACTTAGTTGGGACCTGCTTTTGAATTGGCTTTCGGTGGCCATAACAATCCCATATAGGGGGGACCTGCTTTTGACGCCGCAAATGCTCTTGGGCTTTGACGCAAGTACTAGTCCACATGACTGGTAAAAAAAAATATCATTCATTTTCTTTTTCTTAGTCTGTGCCACCTCATCGGCTTCCAACACCCATAGCAACTCCAGCCGAGTTGGGATCTGCCTTCGATGCCCCCTGCTCCTTGGCATTGACAGCGGTACCGGTCCCACAGGAACGGTAAAAAAATATCATTCATTTTTTTTCTTAGTCAGCGCCAGCTCGTCCGCTTTGGAATTGGCTTCTGGCGCCCCCACCAACTCACATAGGGTTTGGATCTTCCTTTGACGCCCCTTGCACGTGGGCTTCGACGCCTGTACCAATCTCACAAGATTGGAACAAAAAGTATATCGTTCTTTTTTTCGCTTAGTCAGCACCACCTTACCCGTTTTTGAATCGAATTCGGGCGCCCGCACCAACTCCCTTAGAATTGGGACCTGCCTTTGACGCCCCCTACTTCTGGGCTTTGATGCCTGTACTACTCCAACGGACGGTTAAAAAAATATCATTCTTTTTTTCCCTTAGTTAGTGCAACCTCTTCCCCTTTGGAATCGGCTTCCGTCGCCCATACCAACTCCCATAGAGTTGTCTTTGACAACTGTACCAGTCCCACAGGGCTGGAAAAAAAAGAAAAATATCATTCTTTTTTTGTCGTAGTCTGTGCCACCACATCTGCTTTGGAATCGGCTTTCGCCCTAATAACAACTCCTACAGAGTTGAGATCTGCATTTGCTGCCCTGCTTTTGGGGCAGTCCCAGAGGACTACTAAAGAAAAAAATATCGATCTTTGTTTTTTTTTTGCTTACTCAACACTACCATATACGCTTTGGAATGGGCTTCAGGCGCCCGTACCAACTCACACAGGGATGGAATCTGTTTTTGACAACCCCCTGCTCCTGGGTTTTGATGCTAGTACGAATCCCGTAGGACTGGTAAAAAAATACAAAGTATCATACTCTTTTTATGCTTAGTTAGCACCACCTCATCCACTTTGGAATCGGTTTTCGGTGAACGTACCAAATCCCAAAGACTGGCAATGAAATAAAAAATATCATTCTTTTTTTTTTGAATAGTCAATGCCACCTCATCCACGTTGGAATTGGCTTCCGGCGCCCGTACCAACTCCCACATAGTTGAGACCTTCATTTGACGCCCCACCTGCTCATGGGCTTGACCCCTGTACAAGTCCCACATGACTAGTAAAAAATAAGAAATATCATTCTTTATTTTTTTTGCTTAGTCTTTGCCACCTCATCAGCTTTGGAATTGGCTTTTGGCGCCCGTAACAACTGCCACAGAGTTGCAATCAGCTTCCGACCCTTCCCTTGCTTCCGGGCTTTGACGCCAATACTGGTCCACAAAACTGGTAAAAAAATAAAATTTATCATTCTTTATTTTCTCTTAGTCAGCACCACCTCATCCTCTTTGGATTCGGCTTCCGGCGACCATACCAACTCCCACAGAGTTGGGACCTTCCTCTGACGCCCCCTTTCTCTAGGGCTTTGACGCTAGTACCAGTCTCACATGACTGATAAAAAATAAAAAATATTGTTCGGTTTTGTTTTGCTTAGTTTGCGCCACCGCACCCGCTTGGCAATCGGCTTTTGGTGTCCGTAGCAACTCCCACAAAGTTGGGATCTGCCTTTGACAACACTTGCTTCTGAGCTATGACGCCTGTACCAGTCATACTGGACTAAAAACAATAAAAAATACCATTCTTTTTTTTTTCAACAAGTCAATTTACCTTTATCCAATTTAGAATCTGCTTCCGACGCCTGTAGTAACTCCCATAGAGTTGGGAACTCACTTTGATGCCCCCTGCTCCTCGGCTTTGACACCTGTCTCTGTCCCAAAGGACTGGTAAAAAAAGTAAAAATATCATTCTTTTTTTTTTTGGCTCAGTCAGCGCCACCTTATCCGGTTTGGAATCGGCTTCCGGATCCCGTACCAATTCCCTAAGAGTTGGGATCTGCCTTCGACACCCGTACCTGTCCAAAGAACTGGTAAAACGAATAAAAAAATATCATTCTTTTTTCTTTTTACACAGTCAGCACCACCTCATCCATTTTAGAATCGGCTTCTGGTGTCCGTACCAACTCTCTTGGAGTTGGTACCAACGTTGGACACCCCCTACTCTTGGGCTTTGACAATTGTATCAGTCCAAGAGGACTGGTAAAAAAATATCATTCTTTTTTTTACTTAGTTAGTCCACCTTATCCGCTTTGGAATCGGCTTCGGGTGCCTCATACCAACTCCCACAAAGTTGGGATCGGCATTTGACGCCCCTTGCTACTGGGCTTTAACTCATGTAGCAGTCCCAGAGGACTAGTGAAGAAATAAAAAATAAAATTCATTTTTTTGCTTAGTCAAGCCACCTCAGATGCTTTGGAATCAGCCTTCGGTGCTCATATCAAGTCCCACAGAGTAGGGATCTGCCTTTGATGCCCCATACTCCTGGGATTTGATGCATGTACCAGTCATACAGGACTGGTAAAGAAATAAATTATCAAACCTTTTTTTTGCTTAGTCAGTGCCTCCTCATCCGCTTTTAAATTAGCTTCTGGTGCCAGTAACAACTCCCACATAGTTGGGACTTGCTTTTGATGCCCCATATGATCCTAGGCTTTGCGGCAGGTACTAGTCCACATCACTGGAAAAAAAAATATCATTCATTTTTTTTTTGCTTAGTCTGTGCTACCTCGTCAGCTTTGGAATCGGCTTCCAACGCCCGTAGCAACTCCAGTTGAGTTGGGATCTGCCTTTGATGCCACCTTGCTCCTTGGCTTTAACACTTGTACCGGTCCTACAGTACTGATAAAAAGAATATCATTCATTTTTTTTCTTAGTCAACGCCACCTCATCCGCTTTAGAATCAGCTTCTGACGCCCGTACCAACTCCCACAGAGTTGGGATCTTCCTTTGATGCCCCCTTGCACCTGGGCTTCGACACCCAAGAATGGTAAAAAAACTATGTCATTCATTTTATTCCTTAGTTAGCACCACCTCATCCATTTTGGAATCGGCTTCTAGCACCCGTACCAACTCCCATAGAATTGGGATCTGCCTTTGATGCTCCCCTACTCCTTGGCTTTGAAGCTTGAACTAGTCCCACAGGACTGTAAAAAAAAAAAATATCATTCTCTTTTTCCCTTAGTTAGCTCCACCTCATCCTCTTTGGAATCGGCTTCTGTCACACGTACCAACTCCCACAAAGTTGACTCGGACAACTGTACCAGTCCAACAAGGCTGGAAAACAAGAGAAAAATATCATTCTTTCTTTGTCTTAGTCAGTGCCACTTCATCCGCTTTGGAATTGACTTTGGTCCCCCTAATTAACTCCCACAGAGTTGTGATATGCATTCGACGCCCCTGCTCCTGGACCAGTCCCAGAGGATTAGTAATACAAATAGAAAATATCATTCTTTGTGTTTTTTGCTTCGGAATCGGCTTCCGGCGCCTGTACCAACTCCCACAGGGACGGAATCTGCCTTTGACGACCTCCTGCTCCTGGGATTTGACACCTGTGCTAGTCCTATGGGACTGGTAAGAAATAAAAAATATCATACTTTTGTTATGCATAGTTAGCACCACCTCATCTGCTTTGGAATCGATTTTCGGCGCCCGCACCAAATCCCAAAGAGTTGGGATTGGATTCCTGTAGCAGTCCCATAGGACTGGTAAGGAAATAAAAATTTAATTCTTTTTTTTTTCTGCATAGTCAGCGCCACCTGACGCCCCACATCGTCCTGGGCATTGACCTAGGAACTAGTCCACATGACTGGTAAAAAAATATCATTCCTTTTGTTTTGCTTAGTCGATGCCATCTCATCAGCTTTGTAATCGGCTTCCAACTGCCTTTGATGCCACCCTGCTCCTTGGCTTTGACACATGTACTCGTACCGCAACACTGATAAAAAAAATATCATTCATTTTTTTTCCTTAGTCGGTGCCACCTCATCTGCTTTGGAATCGTCTTCTGGTGCCCATACCGACTCACATAGAGTTGGGATCTTTCTTTGACGCCCCCTTGCATCTGGGCTTCGACACCTATACTAGTCTCACAAGATTGGTAAAAAAAATATTTCTTTTTTTTTTTTTTTCTTAGTCAGCACCACCTCATCCGTTTTCGAATCGGCTTCTGGTCCTCGTACCAACTCCCAAAGAATTGAGATCTTTCTTTGACTCCCCTACTCCTGGGCTTTGACGTCTGTACTAGTCCCACATGGACTGTTACAAACATATCATTCTTTTTGTCCCTTAGTTTGCGCCATCGCACCCACTTGGCAATCGGCTTTCGGTGCTCATAGCAACTCCCCCAGAGTTGGGATCTACCTTTGATGCCCCCTTGCTCCTTGGCTTTGACGCCTGTACCAGTCCTATTGGATTGATACAAATAAAAATATCATTCTTTTTTTTTAATAAGTAACTCTACCTTATCTGATTTAGAATCGGCTTCCGACGCCTGTAGAAACTTCCACAGAGTTGGGAACTCACTTTGACGCCCACCACCTGTTTCTGGGCTTTAACGCGTGTATCCGTCCCATAGGACTGGTAAAAAATGTAAAAATATCATTCTTTTTTATGTCTAACTCAGCGCCACCTCATCCGGTTTGGAATCGACTTCCGGCGCTCGTACCAACTCCCAAAGAGTTGGGATCTTCCTTTGACACCCCTGTACTAGTCCCAAGGACTGCTAAAACGAATAAAAAAACAACATTCTTTTTTCTTTTTGCATAGTCAGCACCACCTCATCAGTTTAGGAATCGTCTTCTGGCGTTCGTACCAACTCGAAGAGAGTTAGGACCTACCTTTGACGCCCCCTACTCTTGGGTTTTGACAACTGTATCAGTCTTAGAGGACTAGTAAAAAGAAATACCATTCTTTTTTTTTTCCTTAGTTAGTGCCACCTCATCCGCTTTGGAATCGACTTCGGGGTCCCTGTACCAACTCCCATAGAGTTGGGATCAGCATTTGATGCCCCCTACTGCTGGGATTTGACGCCTGTAGCAGTCCCAGAGTAGTGAAAAGATAAAAAATATCATTCTTTTTTTTTGCTTAGTCAACACCACCTCAGAAGCTTTGGAATGGGCTTTCGGTGCTCGTACCAAGCCCCATAGAGTTGGGAATTTCCTTTCATGCCCCCTGCTCTTGAGATTTGATGCCTGTACAAGTCACACAGGACTGGTAAAGAAATAAAAATATCATACATTGTTTTTGCTTAGTCAGTGCCACCTCATCCGCTTTTGAATTGGCTTCCGGCGCCCGTAACAACTCCCGTAGAGTTGGGACCTGCTTTTGAGGCCCCACATGCTCCTAGGCTTTGACGCAGGTACTAGTCCACATGACTGGTAAAAAAAATATCATTCATTTTTTTTGCTTAGTTTATGCCACCCCATCAGCTTTGGAATCGGCTTCCAACTGCGTTTGATGCCGCCCTGCTCCTTGGCTTTAACACCTGTACTAGTACCGCAAGACTGATAAAGAAAATATCATTCATTGTTTTCCTTAGTCAGCGCCAGCTCATCTGCTTTGGAATCGGCTTCTGGCACCTATACCAACTCACATAGAGGTGAGATCTTCCTTTGACACCCCTTGCACCTGTGCTTCAACATCTGTACTAGTCTCACAAGATTGGTAAAAAAAATATTTCTCTTCTTTTTTTTTTGCTTAGTTAGCATCACCTCATCCCTTTTGGAATCGGCTTCTACAGCTCGTACCAACTCCCAAAGAAATGGGATCGGTCTTTGACTCCCTTACTCCTTGGCTTTGACGCCTGTACTAGTCCCACAGGACTGTTAAAAAAAATATCATTCTTTTTTTCCCTTAGTTTGCGCCACGTGGCGCTTGGCAATCGGCTTTCGGTGCTCGTAGCAACTCCCACAGAGTTGGGATCTACCTTTGATTCCCCATTGCTCCTTAGCTTTGACGCTTGTACAAGTCCTATTGGACTGATAAAAAATATCATTCTTTTTTTAATAAGTCACTACCTTATCCGATTTTGAACTGGCTTCGACGCCTGTAGCAACTCCTACAGAGTTGGGAACTCACTTTGACCCCACCTGTTCCTGGGCTTTAATGCCTGTATCCATCCCACATGACTGGTAAAAAATGTAAAAATATCATTCGTTTTTTTGGCTCAGTCAACGTCACCTCATCCGGTTTGGAATCGGCTTCCGGCACCCGTACCAACTCCCAAAGAGTTGGGATCTTCCTTTGACACCTGTACTAGTCCCAAGGGTTGGTAAAATGAATAAAAAATATCATTCTTTTTTCTTTTTGCATAGTCAGTACCACCTCATCCATTTTGCAATCAGCTTCTGACGTCCAAGAGAGTTAGGACCTACCTTTGACGCCCCCTACTCCTGGGCTTTGACAACTATATCAGTCTTAGAGGACTTGCAAAAAAAATATCATTCTTTTTTTTCCTTAGTGCCACCTCATCCACTTTGGAATCGGCTTCAAGCGCCCCGTACCGACTCCCACACAATTGGGATAAGCATTTGATGCCCCCCAGCAGGTAGGCTTTGACGCCTGTAGCAGTCCCATAAGACTACTGAAAAAATAAAAAAAATATCATTTTTTTTTTGCTTAGTCAACGCCACCTCAGACGCTTTGGAATGGGCTTTCGGTGCTTGTACCATGTCCCATAGAGTTGGGATCTGCCTTTGACGCCCTGCTGGTCCTGGGATTTGAAGCCTGTACCTGTAACACAGGACTGGTAAAGAAATAAAAGCATCATACCTTTTTTTTTCTTAGTCAGTGGCACCTCATCAGTTCTTGAATTGGCTTCCAGCGCCCGAAACAACTCCCACATAGTTGGGACCTGCTTTTGACGCCCCACATGTTCCTGGGCTTTGATGCAGGTACTAGTCCACATGACTAGTAAAACAAAATATCATTCTTTTTTTTTGCTTAGTCTGTGCCACCTCACCTGCTTTGGAATCGGCTTCTAACGACCATAGCAACTCCCACTGAGTTGAGATCTACCTTTGATGTCGCCCAGCTCCTTAACTTTGAAACCTGTACCGGTACCGTAGGACTGATAAAAAAATCATTCATTTTTTTTCCTTAGTCAGCATCACCTCATCCGCTTTGGAATCCGCTTCCAGCTCCCATACCAACTCACATAGAGTTGGGATCTTCGTTTGACGCCCCCTTGCACCTGGGCATCAACACCTGTACAAGTCTCACAAGATTGGTAAAAAAATATATTATTCTTTTTTTTTTTTGCTTAGTCAGTACCACCTCATCCGTTTGGGAATCGGTTTCTGGCGCCTGTACCAACTCCCATAGAATTGGGATCTGCCGTTGACGTCCCCCCTACTCCTGGGCTTTGACACCTGTACTAGTTCCAGAGGACTGTTAAAAAAAATATCATTCTTCTTTCTTCCTTAGTTAGCGCCACCTCATCCTCTTTGGAATCGGCTTCCGTCGCCCGTACCAACTCCCAAAGAGTTGGCTTTGACAACTATACCAATCCCATAGGGCTGGAAAAAAATAGAAAAATATCATTGTTTTTTTGTCATAGATTGTGCCACCTCATCCACTTGGGAATTGGCTTTGGTCCCAGTAATAACTCCCATAGAGTTGGGATCTGCATTTGATGCCCCCCTTCTCCTGGGCTAGTTCCAGAGGACAAGTAAAAAAAATAAAAAATATCATTCTTTGTGTTTTTTGCTTACTCAACCCTACCATATCCGCTTTCGAATCGACTTCTGGCGCCCGTACCAACTCCCACAGGGATGGAATCTGCCTTTGACGACCCTCTGCTCTTGGGTTTTGACACTTGTACCAGTCCAATAGGACTGGTAAAAAATAAAAAATATCATACTTTTGTTATGCTTAGTCAGCACCACCTTATCCGCTTTGGAATCGGTTTTCGCCGCCCGCACCAATTCCCAAAGAGTTGGGATCTACCATTGACGCCCCCTACTCCTGGGATTGGATGCCTGTACTAATCCCACATGACTAGTAAAGAAATAAAAAATATCATTCTTTTTTTTTGCATAGTCAGTGCCACCTCATCCACTTTGGAATTGGCTTCTGGCCCCCGTACCAACTCCCACATAGTTGAGACCTGCATTCGACACCCCACCTACTCGTGGGCTTTGACGCCTATACTAGTCCCCCATGATTGGTAAAAAATAAAAAGTACCAATCTTTTTTTTCTCTTAGTCTGCGCCACCTCATTGGCTTTGGAATTAGCTTTTGGGGCCCGTAACAACTGCCACAGAGCTGGGATCTACCTTTCCTGCCCCTTTGCTCCTGGGCTTTGATGCCTTTATCGGTCTCACAGGAATGATAAAAAATAAAAATTATCATTCCTTTTTATTGCATAGTCAGCGCCACCTCATCCGCTTTGGAATCGCGTTCCGGCGCATGTGCCAACTCCCACAGAGTTGGGACCTCTGTTTGATTACACCCTACTCCTGGACATGGATGCCTGTACCAACCCCAAAGGACTGGTAAAAAAATAAAAAAACTATCATTCACTTTTTGCTTAGTCAGCACCTCGTCATCCGCTTTGGAATTGGCTTCCAACGCTTGTAGCAACTCACACAGAGTTGGGATCCACCATTGACGCCATCCCTTGCTCCTGGGCTTGGACGCCTGTACAAGTCCCAAAGGACTGGGACAAAACTAAAAAATATCATTTTTTTTTTGCTCTTAGTCAGCGCCACCGCATCTGCTTTGTAATCGGCTTCCGACGCCTATACCAACTCACGCAGAGTTGGGATTTTCCATTGACGCCCTCCCTTACTCCTGGGATTTGACGCATGTACTAGTCTCACAAGACTGGTAAAAAAAATAAAAAAATATTATTCTTTATTTTTGCCTTGTCGGTGCCACCTCATCCACTTTGGAATCGAATTCCGGCGACCGTACCACCTCCCACAGAGTTGGGACCTTCCTTCAACCCCCCTTGCTCATGGGCTTTGACACCAGTACCAGTCCCACATGACTGGTAAAAAATAAAAAATATTATTCTTTTTTCTTTTGCTTAGATTGCGCCACCTCACCCGCTTTGCAATCGGCTTTCGGTGCCCGTAGCAACTCCCACAGAGTTGGGATGTGATTTTTGATGCCCCCTGCTCCTGGGCTTTGACACCTGTACCAGTCCTACAGGATTGATAAAAATAAAAAATATCATTTTTTTTTTAAATTCAGCCGTACCTTATCCGCTTTAGTGTCAGCTTCCGACGCTTGTAGCAACTCCCACAGAGTTGGGTACTCCCATTGATGCCCCGTGCATATGGGCTTTAACGCCTGTATCCGTCCAACATGACTGGTAAAAAAATACAAAATATCACTCTTTTTTCTTGGCTCAGTCACTGCCACCTCATCTGGTTTGGAATCGTCTTCCGGCGCCCGTACCAACTCCCAAAGAGTTGGGAACTGCCTTTGACGCCCCCAAATCCTTGGCTTTGACACCTGTAATTGTCCCAAGGACTGGTAAAACAAATAAAAAATATCATTCATTTTTCTTTTTGCATAGTCAGCACCAGCTCATCCGTTTTGTAATCTGCTTCTGGTGTCTGTACCAACTCCAAGAGAGTTGGGACCTACCTTTGACGCCCCCTTACTCCTGGTCCTTGACAACTGTATTAGTCCTAGGACTGATGAAAAAAAAATATCATTCTTCTTTTTTCCTTAGTTAATGCCACCCATCCGCTTTGCAATCGGCTTCGGGTGCGCTGTACCCAACTCCCAGAAAGTTGGGATCAGCATTTGATGCCCCCTGCAGCTGGGGGCTTTAACGACTGTAGCAATCCCAGAGGACTATTTAAAAAATAAGAAATATCATTCTTTTTTCTTCCTTAGTTAGTGCCACCTCATCTGCTTTGCAATCGGCTTCGAGTGCCCCGTACCAACTCCCACAGAGTTTGGATCAGCATTTGACGCTCCCCTACTGTTGGGCTTTGATGACTGTAGCAGTCCCAGAGGACTAGTGAAAAAATAAAAAATATCATTCTTTTTTTCTGCTTAGGCAACACCACCTTAGACGCTTTATAATTGGCTTTCAGTGCTCGTACCAAGCCCTATAAAGTTGGGATCTACCTTTGACGCCCCTGCTCCTGGGATTTGATGCCTGTACCAATCACACAGGACTGGTAAAGAAATAAAAATACCATTCTTCTTTTTTGCTTAGTGAGCGCCACCTCATCTGCTTTCGAATTGGCTTCTGGCGCCCGTAATTACTCCCACATAGTTGGCACCTGCTTTTGAAGCCCCACATGTTCCTGGGCTTTGACGTCGGTAGTAGTCCACATGACTGGTAAAAAAAATTATCATTCATTTTTTTTTCTTAGTCTGTGCCACCTCATCCGCTTTGGAATCAGCATCCAACTCCCGTAGCAACTCCCGCCAAGTTGGGATCTGCCTTTGATGCCCCCTCCTCCTTGGCCTTGACACCTCTACCTGTCCCGCAGGACTGATAAAAAAAATATCATTCATTTTTTTTGCCAAGTCAACACCACCTCATCCGCTTTGGAAACGGCTTTCGACGCTCGTACCAACTCCCACAGAGTTGGGATCTTCCTTTGACGCCCGCTTGCACCTGGGCTTCGACACTGTACTAGTCCCGCAAGACTGGTAAAAAAAATGTATCATTCTTTTTTTTTTGCATAGTAAGCACGACCTCATCCGTTTTGGAATCGAATTTTGGCACCCATACCAACTCCCGAAGAACTACTCATGGGCTTTGACGCCTGTACCAGTCCCACAGGACTGTTAAAAATATATCATTCTTTTTTCCCTTAGTTAGCTCCACCTCATCCGCTTTGGAATCGGCGTCCGTCACCCGTGCCAGCTCCCACAGAGTTTGGACTTTCCCTGGACCCCTCCGCTCCAGAGCTTTGACAATTGTACAAGTCCCACAATACTAGAAAACAAATAGAAAAACATCATTCTTCGTTTGTCTTAGTCAGAGCCACCTCATCTGCTGTGGAATCGGCTTAGGCCCCCGTTCCAAATCCCACAGAGTTGGGATCTGCATTTGACGCCCACTGCTCCTAGGCCAATCCCGAAGGACTCGTAAAAAAATAAAAACATCATTCTTTGTTTTTTTGCTCACTCAACGCTACCTTATTCGCTTTGGAATCGGCTTCGGGTGCCTGTACCAACTCCAACAGGGGTGGGCTCTACCTTTGAAGAACCCCTGCTCCTGGGTTTTGACACCTGTACCAGTCCCACAAGACTGGTAAAAAATAAAAAAAATCATTCTTTTTTTATGGTTAGCAGTACCACCTCATCCACTTTGTAATCATTTTTCGGTGCCTGTACCAACTCCCAAAGAGTTATGATCTACCTTCGACGCCCCCTAATCCTAGGATTTGATGCCTGTATCAGCGCCACCTCATCCGCTTTCGAATCGGCTTCCAGCACCTGTACCAACTCACACAGAGTTGGCATCTACCATTGATGCCCACCCTTGCTCCTGGGCTTTGACACCTGTACTTGTCTCACAAGACTGAAATATCATTCTATATTTTTGCTTAGTCAACGCCACCACATCCGCTTTGGGATCGGCTTCCGGCGACCGTACCAACTCCCATAGAGTTGGGACCTTCCTTTGACGCCCCTCGCTCATGGCCTTTGTCACCAGTACCAGTTCCACATGACTGGTAAAAGATAAAAAATATTATTCTTTTTTCTTTTGCTTAGTTCACGCTACCTCACCCGCTTGGCAATCGGCTTTCGGTGCCCGTAGCTACCCCCACAGAGTTGGGATCTGCCTTTGATACCCCTTTCCCTTGGGCTTTCACAGCTATACCAGTCCTACTGGACTAATAAAAAAAAAATATCATTCTTTTTTTTTTCAATAAGTCAGCGCTACCATACCCGCTTTAGAATCAGCATCCAACGCCTGTAGCAACTCCCACAGAGTTGGAAACTCCCTTTGACGCCCTCTCCTTCTGGGCTTTAATGCCTGTATCCATCCCACAGGACAGGTAAAAAAAGAAAGAATATCATTCTTTTTTTTTGGGCTCAGTCAGCGCCACCTCATCCGGTTTAGAAGCTGCTTTCAGCGCCCATACCAACTCCCAAAGAGTTGGGATCTGCCTTTGACTCCCCAAGCTCCTTCGCTTTGACACTTGCACTAGTCCCAAGGACTGGTAAAACAAATAAAGAAAAATATCATTCTTTTTTCTTTCTGCATAGTCAGCACCACCTCATCCATTTTGGAATTGGCTTCAGCGTCCGTACCAACTCCAATAGAGTTACCGACCATTGACGCCCCCCTACTCCTGGGCTTTGACAACTATATCAGTCCTAGAGGACTAGTGAAAAAAAATATCATTCTTTTTTTTTCATTAGTTAGTTGCACCTCATCCACTTTGGAATCGGCAACGGGCTCCCGGTACCAACTCCCACGGAGTTAGGATCAGCATTTGACACTCCACTGCTGTTGGGCTTTGACGCCTGTAGCAGTCCCAGAGGGTTAGTTAAAAAATAAAAAAAATCTTTCTTTTTCTTTTGCTTAGTCAATGCCACCTCAGACGCTTTGGAATTAGCTTTCGGTACACGTACCAAGTCCCATAGAGTTTGGATATAACTTTGACGCCTGCTGCTCTTGGGATTTGATGCAAGTATCAGTCACATAGGAATGCTAAAGAAATAAAAATATCATTCTTTTTTTTTCTTAGTCAGCGCCACCTCATCCAGTTTTAAATTGGCTTTTGGAGCCCGTAACAACCCCCACATAGTTTGGACCAACTTTTGACGCCTCACATGCTCCTGGTATTTGACGCAGGTACCAATCGACATGACTGATAAAAAAAAAATATCATTCATTTTTTTTTGTTTAGTCTGTGCCACCTCGTCCGCTTTCGAATCGGCTTCCAACGCCCGTAGCAAGTCCCACCGAGTTGGGATCAGCCTTTAATGCCCCCTGCTCCTTGGCTTTGACACTTGTACCGGTCCCGCAGGACTGATAAAAAAAATATCATTCATTTTTTGGCTTAGTCAACGCCATCTCATGCGCTATAGAATCGACTTCCGACGCCCGTACCAACTCCCATAGAGTTGGGATCTTCCTTTAACTCCCCCTTGCACCTAGGCTTCAACACATGTACTAGTCCCATAAGACTGGAAAAAAAAGATATAATACTTTCTTTTTGCTTAGTTTGCACTACCTCATCTGTTTTGGAATCAGCTTCTGGCGCCCATACCAACTCCCACAGAATTGGGATTTGCCTTTGACACCCCCTACTCATGGGCTTTGATGTCTGTACCAGTCGCACATGATGGTTAAAAAATATCATTCTTTTTTCCCTTAGTTAGCGCCACATCATCCACTTTGGAATCGGCTTCCGTCGCCCGTACCAACTCCCATAGAGTTGGGACATGCCTTGACGCCCCTCTGCTCGGAGGATTTAACCACAGTACCAGTCACACAGGACATGAGAAAAATAGAAAAATATCATTCTTTTTTTGTCTTAGTCAGTGCAACCTCATCAACTTTAGAGTCGGCTTTGGCTCCCGAACCAACTCCCACAGAGTTGAGATCTGCATTTGATGCCCCTGCTCCTGGGCCAGTCCCAGAGGACTAGTAAAAAAATAAAAAATTATCATTCTTTGTTTTTTTGCTTACTCAACGCTCCCTTATCCGCTTTGGAATCAGCTTCCGGCCCCGTACCTACTCCCACAGGGTTAGGCTCTGCCTTTGACGACCCCCAGCTCCTGGGTTTTGACGCCTGTACCAGTCCCACTGGACTGGTAAAAAATAAAAAATATCATTCTTTTTTATGGTCAGTTAGTAGTACCTCATCCGCTTCGGAATCGGTTTTCGGCGCCCATACCAACTCCCAAAGAGTTGGGATGCCTTTGATACCCCCTACTCCTTGGATTTGATGCCTGTACCAGCCCCACAGGACTTGTAAAGAAATAAAAAATATCATTCTTTTTTTTCGCATAGTCAGCGCCACCTCATTCGCTTTGGAATTGGCTACCGGTGCCAGTGCCAAATCCCACGTAGTTGAGACCTGCATTTGACGCCCCACCTACTCACGGGCTTTGACGCCACTACTAGTCCCACATGACTGGTAAAAACTAAAAAATATCATTCTTTTTTTTTGCCTAGTTTATGCCAACTCATCGGCTTTGGAATCGGCTTCTAGTGCCCATAACAACTGCCACAGTGTTGGGATCTTCCATTCATGCCCCTCTGCTGCTTTGATGCCTTTCTCAATCCCACAGGAATGATAAAAAAAATTGTCATTCAGTTTTTTGCATAATCAGTGCCACCTCATCCACTTTGGAATCAGGTTCCGTCGCATGTGCCAACTCGGACAGAGTTGTGACCTCCATTTGATTTCTCCCTACTCCTAGGTTCAGACGCCTCACTCGCTTTGCAATTTGCTTTCGGTCACCGGTAATACCGGACTAATATAAAAAAACAATGTCATTCATTTTTTTAATAAAGTCAGCGCAACCTTACCCGCTTTTGAATCGGTTTTCGACGCTTGTAGCAACTCCCACAGAGTTGGGAACTCCCTTTCACAGCCCCACGATTTTGGGCTTGAAAGCCTGTATTCGTCCCACAAGACTGGTAAAGAAGGAAAAAATATCATTCTTTTTTTTTGGCTCAGTCAGTGCCACCACATCCGATTGGGAATCGGCTTCCGGTGCCCTTACCAACTCCCAAAGAGTTGGGATCATCCTTTGGTGCCCCCCAGCTCCTTGGCTTTGACACCTGTACTAGTCCCAAGGACTAGTAAAAAAAATAAATAATATCATTCTTTTTTCTTTTTTGCATAGTCAGCACCACCTCATCAGTTTTGGAATCGGCTTCTCGCGTTCGTACCAACTCCAAGAGGGTTGGTACCTACCTTTGACGCCCCCTACTCTTGAGCTTTGATAACTATATCAGTCTCAGAGGAGTGGTGAAAAAAAAATATCATTCCTTTTTTTTCCTTTGTTCGTCCCACCTCATCCGCTTTGGAATCAACTTCGGGCGCCCCCGTACCAACTCCCACAAAATTGGGATCAGCATTTGATGCCCTCCTACTGTTGGGCTTTGACGTCTATAGCAGTCCCAGAGGACTAGTTAAAGAATAATAGATATCTTTATTTTGCTTAGTCAGAGCCACCTCAGACGCTTTGGAATCGACTTTCGACGCTCATACCAAGTCCCTTAGAGTTGGGATCTTCCTATGACGCCCCCTGCTCCTGGGATTTGATGCTTGTACCAATCACACATGACTGGTAAAGATATAAAAATATCATTCTTTTTTTTTGCTTAGTCAGCGCCACCTCATCCGCTTTTGAATTGGCTTCAAGCACCTGTAACAACTCCCACATAGTTGGGACCTGTTTTGAACCGCACATCTCCTGGGCTTTGACGTAGGTACTAGTCCACATGACCGGTGAAAAAAAAATCCTTCATTTTTTTTTATAGTCTATGCCACCTCATTCGCTTTGGAATCAGTTTCCAACGCTCATAGCATGTCCCGCCGAGTTGGGATCTGCCTTTCATGCCCCCCTTTCTCCTTGGCTTTGACACCTGTACCGGTCCCACATGACTGATAAAAAATAAAATATATCATTCATTTATTTTTGTCGATTCAGCGCTAGAGTTGCGATCTTCCTTTGGCGCCCCCTTGCACCTGGGCTTCGACACCTGTACTAGTCCCACAAGACTGGTACAAAAAGAATAACATTGTTTTTTTTTTTGGTTTAATCAGCACGACCTCATCTGTTTTGGAATCGGCTTCTAGCGCCCGTACAAACTCCCACAGAATTGGGATCTGCCTTTGACGCCCCCCTACTCCGGGGCTTTGACATCTGTACCAGCCCCACAGGACTGTTAAAAAAATGTAATTCTTTTTTTCCCATAGTTAGCGTCACCTCATCCGCTTTGGAATCGACTTCCGTCGCCCGTACCAACTCCCACAGAGTTGGGACTTGCCTTTGACGCCCCTCTGCTCTGGGGCTTTGACAACTGTACCGGACCACAGGACTAGAAAAAAAATAAAAAAATATCATTCATTTTTTTGTGTTAGTAAGTGCCACCACATCCACTTTGGGGCCCGTACCAACTCCCACAGAGTAGGGATCTACATTTGACGCCCCCTCCTCTGGGGCCAGTCCGAGAGGACTAGTAACTCCAACACAGTACCCTTTACGCTTTGGAATCGGCTTCCGTCGCCTGTACCAACTCCCAAAAGGTTAGGCTCTACCTTTGAAAACCCCCTGCTCCTAGGTTTTGACTTCTGTACCAGTCCCACAGGACTGGTAAAAAATAAAAAACATCATACTTTTTTATGCTTAGTCAGCACCACCTTATCCGCTTTGGAATCGATTTTCTGTGGCCATACCAACTCCCAAAGAGTTGAAATATGCCTTTGACACCCCCTACTCCTGTGATTTGATGCCTGTACCAGTCCCACAAGACTGGTAAAGAAATAAAAATATCGTTCTTTTTTTTTGCATAGTCAGCGTCACCTCATCCGCTTTTGAATTGACTTCTGGCCCCCCCGTACCAACTCCCACATAGTTGAGCCTGCCTTTGACGCCCCCCACCTACTCTTAGGATTTGACGCCTATACCAGTCCCACATGACTGGTAAGAAATAAAAAATATCATTCTTTTCTTTTTGCGTAGTCAGCGTCACCTCATATGGTATGGAATCGACTCCCGGCACCTGTAACAATTACCACAGATTTGGGATCTACCTTTCACGCCCCTCTGCTACTGGGTTTTGACGCCTTTATCGGTCCCATAGGACTGATAAAAAATAAAAATTATCATTCTTTTTCTTTCCTTAGTCAGCGCCACCTCATTCGCTTTGGAATCGGCTACCAGCACATGTGCCAACTCGCACAAAGTTGGGACCACCGTTTGATTCCACCCTACTTCGGGGCTTGAATAACTATACCAGCCCCAAAGGACTAGTAAAAAAATATATCATTCTTTATTTTTGCGTAGTCAGCGCCACCTCAGTTGCTTTGGAATCGGCTTCCGGTGCCCATACCAACTCCCACCGAGTTGGGGCCTTCCTTTGATGCCCCCTGCTCATGGGTTTTGACGCCAGTATTAGTCCCACACGATTGGAAAAAATAAAAAATATTATTCTTTTTTCTTTTGCTAAGTCTGTGCCACCTTACCTGCTTTCCAATCCGCTTCCGGTGCCCGTAGCAACTCCCACAGAGTTGGGATTTGCCTTTGACGACCCTGCTTCTGGAATTTGATGCTTGTACCGGTCCTACTGGACTGATAAAAACTAAAACATATCATTCTTTTTTTTAATAAGTCAGCGCCAACTCATCTGCTTTGGAAACGGCTTCCCACGCCTGTAGCAACTCCCACATAGTTGGGAACTAAATTTGGCGCCCTCTGCTTTTGGGCTTTAACGCCTTTGTCTGTCCCACAGAACTGGTAAAAAAAGAAAAAAATATCATTCTTTTCTTTTTGGCTCAGTCAGCACCACCTCATCCGATTTGGAATCAATTTCCTGCGCCCGTACCAACTCCAAAAGAGTTGGTATCTGCCTTTGATGCCCCCCTGCTCCTTGCTTTGACACCTGTATTAGTCCCACGGACTGGTGAAGAAAATAAAAAAAAATATCATTCTTTTTTGCATAGTCAGCACCACCTCATCCGTTCTGGAAACAGCTTCTGGCGTCCATACCAACTCCAAGAGAGTTGGGACCTACCTTTGATGCCCCTGCTCCTGGGCTATGACAACTGTACCAGTCCCAGAGGACTGGTTAAAAAAAATATCATTCTTTTTTTTCCTTAGCTAGTGCCACCTCATCCGCTTTGGTATCGGCTTCGGGACATCCGTACCAACTCCCACAGAGTTGGGATAAGCATTTGATTCCCCCCTGCTGCTGGGCTTTGACAGTTGTAGCAGTCTCAGAGGACTAGTTAAAAAATAAAAAATATCATCCATTTTTTTCTGCTTAATCAACGCCACCTTAAACGCTTTGGAATCGGCTTTCATCACTCAGACCATGTCCCATAGAGTTGGGATCTTCCTTTGACGCCCCCTGCTGTTGGGATTTGACGCCTTTACCAGTCATACATGACTGGTAAAGAAATAAAAATATCATTCTATTTTTTTGCTTAGTCAGCGTTGCCTCATCCGCTTTTGAATTGGCTTCCGGGGCCTGAAACAACTCCCACATAGTTGGGACCTGCTTCTGACGCCTCACATGCTCCTGGACTTTGACGCAGGTACTAGTTTACATGACTGGTAAAAAAAATATATCATTCATTTTTTTTTGCTTAGTCTGTGCCACCTCATTCTCTTTCGAATCGGCTTCCAGCGCCCGTAGCAACTTCCGCCGAGTTGGGATCTGCCTTTGATGCCCCCTACACCTTGGATTTGACACCTGTACTGGTCCTGCAGGACAGATAAAAAATAACATTTTTTTTGCTTAGTTTGTGCACTGCATCCGCTTTGGAATAGATTTTCGGCACCCTTACAAATTCCCACAGAGTTGGGATTTTCCTTTGACGCTCCCAGCTGCAGGGCTTCGACAACTGTACTAGTCCCACAAGGCTGGTAAAAACAATATATCATTCTTCTTTTTGTTTCCTTAGTCAACACCACCTCATCCCTTTGAGAATTGTCTTCTGGCGCCAGTACCAACTCCCACAGTATTGGGATCTGCCTTTGACGCTCCCTTACTCCTGGGCTTTGGCACCTGTGGGACTGGTAAAAGAAATATCATTCTTTTTACCCCTTAGCGCCACCTCTACTTTGGAATCGTCTTCCGTCGCCGGTACCAACTCCCACAGAGTTGGGACTTGCCTTTGACGCCCCTCTGCTCCGGGGCTTTGACAACTGTACCAGAAAAATATCATTCTTTTTTGTCATAGTCAGTGCCACCTCATCCGCTTTGGAATCGGCTTCGGGCTCCCGTACTAACTCCCACAGAGCTGGGATCAGCATTTGACGCCCCCATGCTCTTGGGCTTCGACACCTGTACCAGTCCCAGAGGACTGGTAAAAAAATACAAAATATCGTTCTTTTTTTTTTGCTTACTCAAACCTACCTCATCCGCTTTGGAATCGACTTCAAGCGCCCATTCAAACTTCCACAGATTTGGGCTCTGCCTTTGACACCCCCTGCTCCTAGGCTTCGATGCCTATACCAGTCCCACAAGATTGGTAAAAAATAAAGAAATATCATTCCTTTCTATTCTTAGTCAGCGCCACCTCATCTGCTTTGTAATTGGCTTTTGGCGCAAGTACGAACTCCCATAGAGTTGGGATCTACCTTTGACCCCCCCTGCTCCTAGGATTTCATGCCTGTACCAATCCCACGAGATTTGCATAGAAATGTAAAATATCATTCTTTACCTTTTTGCTTAGTTAGCGCCACCTAACCGCTTTTGAATTGGATTCTAGTGCCCAAAACAACTCCCACATAGTTGGGACCTGCTTTTGACGCCCCACATGCTCCTGGGCTTTGACGCCGGTACCAGTCCCACATTACAAGTAAAAAATAAAAAATATCTTTCTTTTTATTTTCTTTCCCTTAGTATGCACCACCTCATTTGCTCTGGAATCGGCTTCCGTCGCCTGTAGCAACTCCCGTAGAGTTGGGAACTGGCTTTTACGCCCACCTTCTCCTGGGCTTTGACGTCTATATTGGTCCTACAGGACTAATAAAGAATAAAAATTTCATTCTTTTTTTTCTTTTTTTTCCTTAGTCAACGCCACCCCATCCGCTTCAGAATCGGCTTTCGGAGATTGTACCGACTCCCACAGAGTTCAGATCTCCCTTTAACATCCCGCTACTTGTGGGCTTGGCAGCCTGTACCTGTCCCATAGGAATGGTAAAAAAAATAAGAAATATCATTCTTTTTTTTTACTACTCAGCGCCCCCTCATCCGCTTTGGAATCGGCTTCCGGCACCCGTATCAACTCCCACAGAGTTGTGACCTACCATTGACGCCCCGTACTCCTACGTTTTGACTCCTGTACCAGTCCAAAATTACTGGTAATAAATAAAAAATATGTTTCATTTTTTTTTTGCTCAGTCTGCGCCACCTCATCCGCTTCGGAAATGGCTTCCAGCGCCCGTAGCAAATCCCAAAGTGTTGGGTTCTGCCTTGGACGCACTCCTTCTCCTGGGCTTTGATGCCTATACAGGTTCCACAGGACTGATAAAAAATAAAAAATGTCATTCTTCTTTTTTGTTTAGTCAATGCCACCTTATTCGCTTTGGAATCGGCTTATGGAGCCTGTACCAACTCCCACAGAGTTGGGACCTCCCTTTGACGCCCCCATGGTTCTAGGATTTGACGCCTGTATCCGTCCCACAAGACAGGTAAAAAAAAAAAAATGTCAATCTTTTTTTTTTTTTGCCAAGTGAACGCTATCCTATCGACTTTGGAATCGGCTTCTGCTGCCTGGACCAACTCCCACAAATTTGGGACCTGCCTTTGACGCCCCCTGCTCCTGGGCTTTAACACCTGTACTAGTCGCACAAGATTGGTAAAAAATAAAAAACAATTCTTATTCAGCGCCACCTCATCCGCTTTGGAATCGTCTTTCGGCCCCCGTACCAACTCCCACAGAGTTGGGATTTACATTTGACACCCCCTGCTCCTGGGCTAGTCCCAGAGGACTAGTAAAAAAAATAAAACATATCATTCTTTGTTTTGTCGCTTACTCAACGCTACCTTATCCGCTTTGGAATCGGCTTCTGGCACCGGTACCAACTCCCATAGGGTTGGGCTCTGCCTTTGACAACCCCCAGGTCCTGGGCTTTGACGCCTGTACCAGTCGCATAGGACTACTAAAAAAATATAACATATCATTCTTTTTTTATGCTTTGTAATTACCACCTCATCAGCTTTGGCTTGGGCTTCCGGCTTGCCACCTCATCCGCTCCGGAATTGGCTTTGGACCCCCGTACAACTCCCACAGAGTTGGGATCTACATTTGGCACCCCCTGCTTCTGGGCTAGTCCCAGAGGACTAGTAAAAAAAATAAAACATATCATTCTTTGTTTTGTCGCTTACTCAACGCTACCTT